>BTPG01000008.1:53238009-53308009 GCA_036245525.1 Semisulcospira habei
GTACCTCTTGCTGCCATATAGCAAGCTAGCCCCTGAAGCCAGTGGGGTTAACCCCTTGATTGTCAGTGGACGCCCAAATTATGTCTTTAAAAGCGGAGCGGCAACTTCAACGCCGAATCATCTTATCGAATCCAGGGAACACGGACATGAATAGGCCCAGCAAGAGACAAAGAACCGCATGAGCCCCCGCATCCGCGGGGGCTCATGCGGTTCTTTGCCTATTGCTGTTGGGATGTTGGTCTTTTTTTTACCAGTGAAGGAATCACAATCTCTTGCAGTTTCCTGCCCGGCGTTCCTCAGATTTTGGGGATCATAAAGAGTTCAGCATGTAACTGAACTATAAATAACAAACAAAATTACACTTTGACGCTTACTCACAAGACTTATTGACATTATGCCTTGTCGAGTGAGCAAAATGTATAGACATCTTGAGAGATTTAGACTACAATTATCGCGGCTTGTATTGTCAGAACGAAAGAATATTTGACCTTCGTTTGGTGTACAGGGTGTTAGGATGAAACACAGAACGCAACCTTGAATTCAATGCGAGTACATTATTTTTTAAAGTCTCTTCCGAAAAGAGTCTTTTTAGTACGGGGCGCGGTGGAGCAAATTCAAAAAATGCCCATGACGAAATGAGGCGGGCCGGTCTGAAAATCTGACAACTAAAGTAACCAGATAAAATTTACGTCATGTCTAGTTAGGCTAACTTCGCTGCTGAACGTACTTTTGGCGGGAAACGTCGTATGTATGGTATATGTGTGTGTGTGCGTGTGTGTGTGTGTGTGTGTGTGTGTGTGTGTGTGTGTGTGTGTGTGTGTGTGTGTGTGTGTGTGTGTGTGTGTGTGTGTGTGTGTGTGTGTGCGTGTGTGTGTGTGCGTGCGTATGTATGTAAACACGGACTCCGATGTTTGTATAGGTATAAGCTGAAAACTTGGGGAAGTGTTGTTCAACTGAGGGATGCCTAGGAGAGTCTTCGAGCATATTACGATTGGTTGTCTCATTAAAGAAATAAAAGACCGTTTATAGAAAGTCGGTTGTACCAAATTAGAATCCGTAATTTTTTACATATTCACTTGAAATTAGAGTTATAGCGTTATAGTTATAGAGTTTTTGGTCTTATGACGATTGTACCGGCTCTTTTTGGTACTGTCATATTTATTTATTTATTTATTTATTTATTTATTTCCTACTAGGGGAATTCGGGCTGCCCGGCTTTACAGGTCTGGCGCAATCTGGACCCAGAGTTATGTACGACATGACTCTAGGTCCAGAATGCAGGCTGTGGGAGATGCGTCGCCGCAGTGCAGCGCCAGTGGAAATATCTATTTTTCACACATATTTGCCTACCACAAATGCACACACACACACACACACACACACACACACACACACACACACACACACACACACACACACACACACACACACACACACACACAAAGCTGAAGCAGAAGTGAGCCGCGCGAGTGCGCGGCACACGTCTCCTTCAACTTTATGTTTGTTCTACATACATAGGCCGCTGGTGTGTCGTTTTCACATATGCGGTGGCTGCCCATCTTGTACAGTTAAATCGGTCAGATGCCTGGTGTGTCACTATCTTTGGCGACGACAAATAACTTTTCATCCAGGCATTTTGCCGTATTCCCTGTTTTTCCTTCTCCCGCACCCCCCCCCCCTCCCCCCTCCCCCCTCCCCTCCCACCCCCCACCTCTTCCACACTTCTTCTCCAGCTATGATTTGTCATTCCGGCCTATTTTCCTGAGTAATATTTAACTCATTCAGCCCGAAGCATGTATTTCTCAAATTTTGGAGGCGTCATCTAACGACTATGCACCTGTTGCAGAAGATGGATCGACCATTATAATTTAAGGGTAGTGCCAGATTAGCTTTGCGCCGACAGGCGCCAATCTAATCTGGCACTACCCTTGAATTATCATGGTCGATCCGCCAACTTCTGCTGTAGGGCGTCAGGGCTGAATGGGTTAATTTCATTCTCCCCTTCCCCATCACCAGTTGAATCTGCAGTTTTACAATTGTTTTCTTCTGGTTATGATCTTGGCCTGCTGATATTCTCATTTGCCTTTTCCATTTCAGAGGCCCAATTGTGTCATTTTTCTTCCGCTTTAGGAATCAGACTTTAGGAGTATCGATACCTAGAACTATCGACCATAGTAAGTAGTACATTTGATACGCAGGACTATGGAGACATTGAAAACAGTAGAACTATCGATACGTAGTCTACTTACAATCCAGATAGTTGAGGCTAGCGCTGATAGAATATTACTCATACCAAGCGCTAGACAGACAAACGGTTAGATTCTCTACCACCTCCTATCAGGGATCCAATCGCAAGCCCACAGAAACATACGAAGGTAAATAACAAGACGATCATAGACATCCATTAACCCTTTCTCTGCCACTACTCGTAAATGTTGGTCTAAGAAAGAGGCATAGAGCCTCACGAGCCCCCGCGACTGCCGGGGCTCAGGAGGACCTGTCTCTTGCAGTCGGGCTGTGTTCAAGTTTTCTCGACAGTGGAGGGGTTAACATATATATATATGTATATAATCTTCTTGTAATGTACCTGCGTATTCCACTTGCTATGTGTAGTATCAATACGTATCACTATCGAGCCATAGGACTATCGATAGTATGATTTTATCGACCATACCGCTATAATACGCAGGACAAATGAAGCGTAGGACTAATCGGGACACCCACTTCGGAGATTTTCCCATTTTACGATGAAATAACATAATCGGATTTACCGTCGGCCTTGAATAAAAATAGCAACACACACAAAAAGACTCCATTTCTGTTAAGAAGATTTCTGAAAATATCAAACAAGGCTATACATCATTTCCTCGATCACGATATTGGAGTAACACATCCAATTTGTTCGAGTTAGATTTAGGAAATCTTTGGAGTGGCGACGGCCAGGCGGTGCTATTTCCACTACCAGCGCCAAACGTTTTAACACATAAGCCTACCTACAACAGGGTAAGGCTAGACCATCATAGTTCAAGGGTGGTGTCAGAATAGCTTGGCGCCTACCTACAGGCGCCATTCTGACAACACCCTTGAACTATCATGGTCGATTTCTCTCCAGAACTGTGACTTATACCTCAACAGGTATAAAAAACAAACAAATAATTTCATCCGCAGGTCAGGTGTAATGAGTTAGATCAGCCGTTATCCAAGCACTGCAGGAACACAAGGTAGTGCTGGATTATGAGTTTCGCACGAGATGCGTCGACCGTGAAAACTCCAGGGTAATTCCTGATTAGGTTGGCCCCTTGCAAGGCGCTACAGCTAATCAGAAACATCTCTTGAGTTTTCACGGTCATTCCATCTTCCATTCATGGCTGTGGAATTCGAAGCTAAAAGAAGCATTGCTTGACATGTGTCGGAGCTTGCCTNGTTAAGGAAATGACAACCGGTTGTTACGAGTGAGCTTTGTGAAGGTGGTCTAGATTGAAATGGGGCCACGACTGAAATAGGGGAACATGGAAATTATTGTAACAATACGGCACACAAACGCACACACGAATATGGGCACGCACTCACACACGCACGCACACACACACACACACACACACACAGAAATTGTTACACGAATTCAGGTTATCTGTTTTTCTCACGGTCAGATTTGTGTATTGCACAATTTGTGTGCGACAGTAATGGGTTTCAGGCGGCAATGTTGGTCACTGGTGTTTTTTTCACAGAGCTAGCAATGTACCTGAGAGTTAAGAACCCAAAGGAGAAAGAAACACGCTTAGAAAATACTGTTATAACACAATGTATTAATATTTTGACTGTACGTACATTTTCGTTTCTGAAGAATCACTTTCCTTCTTCTCTGACAAGATAAGTAGCAACTGAATTCTATCCTGGTTTGCAAAAGGTGACTGCCAAACGTGTAACATGCATAGAAGAACCCAACGGAGAAAGAACCCAAATGAAGTACCCAACGGAGAAAGAAACACGCTTAGAAAAGACGGGTACAACACAATTTATTAATATTTCGGGTAAATACCCTTTGTCAAAATAGACAAACGAACAGAGAAATCAGCCGCTACTTATCTTCATTCGCAGAAGAAATGTGGCAACTCATGTGTTTCCACATTCCTTCTGCAAACGAAGAAAAGTAGCGGCTCATTTCTCTGTTTGTTTGTCTATTTTGACAAAGGGTATTTACCCGAAATATTAATAAATTGTGTTGTACCCGTCTTTTCTAAGCGTGTTTCTTTCTCCGTTGGGTACTTCTTTGCATTTTACACGCTTGGCAGTCACCTTTTTGGTTCGGGACGATGTAACAGTGTATCGCGACAAAAACCGCTACCGACAACCAAAGGGTTAATCACAGGGCCAGCACGTGAGCCATATACATAGAACCTTTTATTTCGGCAGTGGTGTTTAACCCCTTCCCTACCACTGTGCGGACATGTTTGTTTCTGAAGTCTTTGTTCGTTCAACGGCCAAAAGCCAACACCTTCCAAGAAAAATGGGTACACATTGGTCTCAGCAAGAGGCATAGATCCTCATGAGTCCCCGCAGTTGCGGGGGCTCATGAGGATCTATGTCTCTTGCAACTGGATCTTGTTCACATTTTTTCGGCATTGAAGGGGTTAATGGTAAGAAAAAAAGTAAATATTCATCACAAATATTGGAACAGAAAAGTTCACGAAAGATTTCACAGACATTTATTAGTTTTTTGAGGTCTTTGTTGTTGCTTATTTTGAGTTTCATTGTTCATTGTTGTAAATTAAGTGTGCACCAAAATTGTACCGACGTATTTTGTACCCCACCCAAATCAAGAAAATTTTCGTCGTAACGTTCGTCGAACGCAAGCAATGTTCAATAGGTTGAGGCGTAATTTGACTCTCATGACAGAATCCCCACATGCGTCATACACAATTCGGGCTGTCTCGAAGTAATCCCCACAAAATGGTCAAGGGGAAAGCTGACCCGAGCCGAGCATTATTTGAGCAACCTCCGCTGACCTCTCACGCACCGCTCGGTTGCCTCAAATATTATTGTGTACATTTGATATTAACTTCATACGTTCACTCCTCACTCCAACTGCGGTAGACGTCCTGGACTTTGTTTGAGCTGAGATGACCTTGATAGCTCACGGGTAGTGTATGATTAGCTTGGCGCCTGGAGGAGCCAAGCTAATCAGGCACTACCCGTGAGCTCTCCTGGTGCTATTTTATCCTGCAGTTTGTAAGTAGTGTTTAGTGAATGATTGCTCATAGAAGTGAAAATGAATGCGTTGTCAACAAAAGAGTGTAGATGTTGACGTTAGCAATGTTGCACATTTACACAGGAGCCAAAACCATTTAGCGAATTGTCAACAGGTATAACTTCACTGAACGTATCCAGACCCTATTCTAAAACGTTGGAGGGGGCATGGTCAAGTCGTAATACGTGATTTAGCTCTTGGTCTGATGGGTCAGTGACATTCCCGTCATATTCCAGCTGGGGGTTTGAATTCCGTCCCGACCTGTGTTCCTGTCAGATGAGTCAGTGTATGAGCTGTGGTGGATTGAGAGTTTCGTAGTCTTAATTTCATCGTCCATCATTCATTTTGAGCTGATTAGCTCATTTTAGAACCGACATACCACAGCTGTCAAAAAGATAGGAATCGACCATGATAGTTCAAGGGTGGTGCCAGAATACATTGATGCCCTCAAACTGTCATGATCGATCTTTTCCTGATTTGTAATAGTCTTCAGAGGCCAACTACAAAATATGGGATTTGGGACACAATGTGTTAAATAAACGGCTATATCTACTGACCGTGTAATATCGGTGCTCGTGATTTGTGTTTTCGGTTTATGGCCCGCGTGATCTGTGAAGAAAGGAAGACCTATTTTCCAAGCAGTTTTTACTATGTGCCTTCTACTTACTGCGGTAAAAACTTTTAAAATTGAAGCGGTCATTTGCTTGGAACAGGACACCTCACCTCATCGCTTCCGAGTTGTCTTCAGCGGCAATAAATATAGACCTCTTAACTACAATGTCTAATGTTCAAAAATGTAATAAAAAAAAGTGTGTGCATATTGCATATTCCTGTAAAAGAAAATAGAATCTCAACAGAAACCATCGTGTAATTATTCTGAACCCGTTCAGTCCCGAAAAAAATTGAACACCACCCAATTGCAAGAGGTGTAGATCCTCATGAGCCCCCGCAGTTGCGGGGGCTCATGAGGATCTATACCTCTTGCTGACACCACTTTGAGTCCATGTTCCTTGGACATCTAGGGCATTGATTGTTCGTCTAGGGAAATGTTGTCGTAAATTTGACACTGCCGGTTTCACCAGACCTGAAGATGCCCTGCGAGAGTGGTATTATACACACACAGTGATTGTATACTGATCCCTGTCGCCAACACCTTTGAAACGCCAGAACGCTTGAGTTTCCTGACCGGGCTGTTGGGAGGGAAGCGGGGGAACCATTCAATTTCAGGGTTGAGCGATCTTCTTGCAAAGGTTAGTTGTATGAAGCTTGTAGTGTCATATTATATTATATACATGGCATTTTACATGTGTCGTATTCACGATAGAGATGTGCTGTGCATGCCAGTGCAGTTCAAAGCGACGAGTGTACTTAGAAAGAGTTGTTTTCTACATGTTCTGTGGCATTTTTTTTATTTCTTTCTTCATTTCAAAGGTACACGAAGTATCTCAAAACAGTGCATGTCTTGAACAAATCAGCCACGGCACACCATAAGAAGACATGGATCGACCATGACAGTTCAAGGGTAGTGCCAGAATAGCTACCCTGCCACCACCCTTGAACTATCATGATCTCCTGAATCGTAATGTGATCTTTAGGAGACAATTTACCATTTGTTTTTTAGAGTTATTGCGACCCTAGTCATTAGGGATCACTGTGTGGAAGATATTAGCTTAAGGACATTCAGGATAATCGTTGAACGTTTTCGTCGGTGGTCTAAATAACCAGGCGATGTCTTAAGAAACACAGTTTGTGTGTATGTGTGTGACGCGAACAACATCGGAGAGGGATATTTGACAGCGCCCAGTCACAAACCAGTTTTTTTTTAAATTATTATTACACCAGATGCTGAAAGCAGAGGTGTGAAGTAGGGCCAACATTACAAGAGCAAAGCGCGCTGGGCTTTCAAAGGAAACTTTTTTTTAAAAAAAAGCGTGTTCCTTGCGCCGCTGAGTGTACCCTGTGGCGAAGAAGGGTGTTGATTATGTACTTTGCGAAACTGTGAAAACGCCACTTAGACAAGTGGTCTGCCCAGAAGCCAAAGAGGTTATGGAGGGGCTCCAGAGGTATTTTCGGACCCTTTGCTATGCTGAGTGAAAACTGCCCAAAACTGTTTGGAACTTTCTCTGGACACGTTAATACAGCAGTTTTATTTTCAGCGCCTAGCGAGAAACGATCCCTCGGTCCCTCATTGTGGGCGCACGAGTCTGCCTGATTTGGCCCGCGCACGGCTGTGCGCGGGTCAAATCAAGCAGGCTTTAGCCCGAGGACCCTAGTTTGCTCCGTCAGTTTGCACCAGCCAACTTCTGAAAGGGTGATTTCGGTCCTAGGACTTCTTGTCCTAGTTCGACCATGGCAGCTTCAGGCTAGTGCTGCCTCGAAGGATGATTCTAACAAACTCAGTGTAGGCTCATTTGTTCTGGAAGTGAAGGGGCTGGTTTAAGTGCCAGAAAACCCTGCTAACAGTTTGGCGGTCGATAGCGGTTTTTTTCGCTATTATTCTTGCAGGAATCGTCGCGAGAAAAAAACACTGCCGACAGCCAAAGGGTTAAGAAACGTTTACGGCTTTTTGTCTTTTGTCCACCACGAAGGTGATATTTAAGATAGGGCACCGAATAGGGTCTGAACAAATTTTGACCCCGGATGGATTCGAACCCGAGACCTTTCGCACGAGCTCTACCAACGAGCCATCCAGCTACCCCAAGAAAACGTTCTGCCAGAGAGAAACTGACAACTGTTAAAAATAATCAATGAAATACATTGTTTCCAATGATGGAAGTTTATGATTGACACTGTGCCTGGGAGTTCGTTTGGTGAGCTGGGTGGCTCGGTGGTAGAGCGTTCAACTCAGTCTCGTGCGACAGGTCCCGAGTTCGAACCCAGCTGGGGTCAAAATTTGTTAGACCTTGTTTGAAATAACCTTCGTAGTGGACGAAAGGTGTTAACTCATTCGAGACGTGCCGCCTCCGGATACGCGGCTTAAACATTGAGTCCTAAGGTAGATTTTCCAAATGTTGATAAAGACTACATACCTATTCAAGAGATGTATCGACTATGTGGTGCCTGCATATATTGATACCTAGATTATTGATGGTCGATCTGTCTCCTGTCAATCTGTCACACAGCGTCCTATTTGAAAGGGTTAACTCACTCCTGACGTAAGACATGTCTTACGTCTAGAATGAGTTAAGCCTTATGTTACATGTGTGGTTGTGTTATTCTTTGAGAGCATGTGTGTCTTGATCGTAGGAAAGAACCGATATTCATTTGAGTTATTTTAGATAAACTGATGACGGTAGTGCGCGCGAGAGATAGATCTATTACCAATCGACGTCGTATATGGCGTTTGCGGGATTACAAATGTGCCAAGCTACTATCTATCTCGTTTGTGACCGCGCAGCCTGTACAAGAGATCTCTCTCTCCTCTGGTGCCGTGTACACAAGTTAGAGGTGGGGGGGGGGGAGGTAGAGTATGGGTGGAGGGGGAGGGGGGGTTGAACACTACATCTCGTATACACATATCAGAGAGCAAAGGAATCTTCATCTCGAGGCGAGCCCGGGGGGGGTGTGTCGCAGCGAATTGCTAGTGAGCATATCGGGGAGGGCGCGGTCACACACACCGTGGTTATGGGTGAGGGATGTATAAAGTGGGGTGGTGGGATTCTTGGGGCGGGGGTGAGATGATAGAGTGGTATACGATTGTTGTGTGGGCTGGGGGTGGGGGGGGGGGAGGGAGTGGGTTGTGGATTTTGTTGTAGTTAATTCTCTGACGATTATGGCGCGAGAGAGAGAGAGAAGAGAGAGTATAGTATATCTCTATCTTTAGGTGAGGGAGGTAGAGCGGAGAGAGAATCGCGAGTGGGGGGGGGGGGGAGAGGGGGGGAGAGTGGATGCGAGGGAGGGTGAGGTGAGTTCTATTGGGAGGAGCGGGGGACACGAGTGATGGAGTGAGTGATATGTCTATATAGATATATAATAGTAAGAGGGAGTGAAGAAGGGTATGGGGGTTGTGGTTAGATGGGGGGGGGTGCTGTTGTGTATGGGGGGGTAGGATAAATTAGGGGGTGGGGAGTGGTGATATGGGGGTGGGTGTGGGGGTTTGTTGGGGGGGGGGTGATGGTGGAGTGGGTTGTATGGGGGTGGTGGGGGTTGTGGGTTGAGGTGTGTGGGGTGGGGGAGTGGTGGGTGGTGGGGGTTTGTGGGTGTGGGGGGGGTGTGGGGGGTTGTGGTGGGGGTGGGGGTGGGGGGGTGGTGGGTTGTGGGGGTGTGTGTTTGTGGGTGGTGGGGGGGGTGGGGGGGGGTGGGGTGGTGTGGGGTGGGGGTGGGTGGTGGGGTGTGGGGGGGTGGGTGGTGGTGGGGGGTGTGGTGGGTGGGGGGGTGGTGTGGTTGGGGTGGGGGGTGGGTGGTTGGGGGTGGGGTGGGGGGGGTGGGTGGGGGGGGTGGTTGGGTGGTGGGGGTGGGGGGTGTGGGGGGGGGGTGGGTGGTTGGTGGGGGGTGGTGGGGGTGGGGTGTGGTGGGGGGGTGTGGGGGTGGGGGTGGGTGGTGGTGTGGGGGTGGGTGTGGGGGGTGGGGGTGTGTGGGTGGTGTGGGTGGGTTGGGGTGGGTGGGGGGGGTGTGGGGTGGGGGGTGGTGGGTGTGGGGTTGTGGGTGTGTGGGGGGGTGTGGGTTGGAGGGGTGGGTTGTGGGGTTGTTGGGGGGGGTTTTGGGTTTATGGGAGATATGGTTGTTGGGGATGTTTTGGGTTGTGGGTTGTGTGGTGGTTGTGGTTTGATTTGGTTGGGGTGGGGGGGGGGGGTGGGTTTTTGGTTGTGGGGGGGGTTGTGGTGGTGGTTTTTTTGTGTGGTGGGGGGGGGGGGGGGGGGGTTTGTGGGTGGGTGTGGGTGGGGGTTTTGTGGGTGTGGGGGGGGTGGGGTGTGTGGGGGTGTGTTGTGGGGTGGGTGGTGGTGGGTTTGGGGGGTTTGGGGGGGGGGGGTGGTGTGGTTGGTGGGGTGTGGTGTTGGTGGGTGGGTGTGGGTTGGGGATTTAGAGGAAAAAGTAGTGATGGGGTTTGGGTGAGATGTGTTTTTGTGGTATTGGGGTTTTGGGGAGAGGTGGGTTAAGGGGGGGTATGGTAGTAGTTTATAGGGTAGTTAGTGTAAAGATTTTGGTGGGATGGGGGGTAACTGATATATGCCGCGAAATGTGGAGCGCATCTTGAATGCGCCTTACTTTCATTTGCCGCGTCGTAGAACGGGTTAAGCCTTTGCATGACGGTAGCGCTTCCGTCATCCAGAGGGTTCAGCTCTTTGCCTACGGCAGACGGCTCCAGCCGCCTAGAGACGGCTTCCTGTAGCACACTACGGGCAGCGAGATCTGTCCAGCTAATGTTCGCTTGCTGTGTGCTTGGCTATTTTAGTGCTGAAACGTGTCGTTACAGGCCGTTACTTGTGCAGGCGCACTGGAACCGATCTCTTAAAAGACTTACTTAGTAAATAATGCAAAAATGTTACTTTGTAGGCAAAGAGTTAACAAGGGTAATACCTCATTCGTAGGGCATCTATTGATCACGTACTGTTATAGAACTAAGGCGCAGTGACGGCGAAGCTTACGTTCTGCTGTTTCACAGAAAACGTTTCGAAACTGCCCCCTACGTCCAGCTTGCCTGGTTTGATTTACCCACAGAGCAAAAGGTCCTCGAGCCAACGTCGGCTTAGCTGGCCCCTCCGCGCACGGCCGTGCGCAGGCCAGCTAAGTAGACGTTGGCCCAAGGACCTTTTGCATACTGGCTAACTCTTTGGAGACCAGACGGCGTCGGAACGCCAGTGCGGAACGTAGCGCCTCGCTCGGAATGCCAATTATACCATAGATCACAAACAGACAGTCCCTGTCTATGGTAACATGCAGAATGCGAACACTTCCGCAGTTTCTTCTCATTAGTGCTTGTCTACACGCAACTGTGCATCACATTCAGACCTGTTAGTTATGCGCTTCGGAACCAGCCGATGGGTTACACAGACGCAGGGAACGCTGAAACGATCCGTATCTTGAGTACAACCAATACATAACGTTAGACGGATACGCTTTATGGCGCCTCAGTGATAGTGATACCCTTCTAAACGGCTGGGGAGCGCGTGAGTGCAGTGTACGGTTAGGACAAGCCAACCGGATAAAACTGAATGACGTCTGTTTGAAAACTTAACCCTTTGGGTGTCGGCAGCGGTTTTAGTCGCGACGATTCCTGCAAGAATCATCGCGACTAAAGCCGCTGCCGGCACCCAAAGGGCTAAAAACCTGCTAAACGGAGAGAAAAAAACATAAACACGCTTAGAACAGGCAGTTAGGACACGATTTATTAATGGTTATGGTTTTAACCCGTATCATTAATAAATCGTGTTGTAACTGTCTGTTCTAAGCGTGTTTTCACAATAATATACAAAGCCAGTATACAATTTGCAGCTTATCTGTTCGTGACGGGAAGATGCAGTTAATAGGTATCAAATAACTGCAAAATACCATTTAAGCCTTCTTTCATGAAGAAATTGCATGACAGACTGGCCGTCATTTACCTATTACATCCTGAGGCTACATTTTTACAAACATTTGCTCATTGTCCCATGAAGGCTACATTACAGATTAGGAGATGGATCAACCATTAATTTTTAGTTCAAGGGTGGTGCCAGAATAGCTTGGCGCCCTAGGCGCCAAGCTATTCTGGCACCGCCCTTAAACTATCATAGTCAAATTTGTTTCAAGCAATAGTGATAAAAAGAGTTACTATGTGTCAGTCATGGTTTGCCTTCCGCTTGGCTAGTGTTGTGTCCGAACCGTACACTCCCTTACGCGTGTATACGGCGCTTTTATGACGTGACAATACCTTGAACAGTAAACCGTCGGAATTCCCAAATTGTGTTGTTCTGCTTGTGCTTCGTTACACTACAGGAGACAGATCGACCATGACAGATCAAGGGTGGTGCCAGAATAGCTTAGAGCGATGCATCATACTTCAGGAGACCGATCGACCATAGCAGTTCAAGGGTGATGTCTTATTAGCTTGGTGCCTGTAGGCTTATGCATCTGTGTTTAATTGTGACTGGATGAATACCTGTGACCCTTGACCGCTATTGGAGATACCGTATCGGCGGAAAAGACGTGTAACAGCAGCAGTCAATGGGTTAAAATCCGTTTAATTGAGCTTTTTAGACCTGATGCTGTTGATCTTAACCTCTTAACTGCTAGGGCAAGGCGAACACTACCCATCTGCAAAACACTTAAATTATTACGAGCCCCTGCAGTCGCGGGGACTCATGAAGAGTTATTTATGCTAGTTCTCTGCTCTGTATGGCTATTTATGTTCCATTTTCGTCTGTGTTCTTCACGCAAACGTCGGTCAGCCGGTGTTTCAAACGTGGAATTCATGGCCACTGGCAGTGAAAGGGTTTAACCCCCTCAATACCCAGGGGCGGATCAGTTACCTAGAGCGGGGAGGGGGTTCCAACTATTTGTTTGGGACCTTCAACCTGATACAAAAGGCTAGACCTTGCTTCCAGAGGGGCGAAAATCGAAAAGCGGGTGTGTGTGTAAGGGAAAGGGGCGTGGGGGGGGGGAGGGAGAAGGCGCGTACGCTACCTTGCTTCGGGCCGAAAACTCGAAAATGAGGGGGGGGGGGGGGGGATAAGGGAGATGGCGCGTGTGTGTGTTAAGACTCACACAAATCGTCAAAGTATCAAATAACGGAGAGGGGGGAGGGGGGGGGGGGGGGTAAACATCCACAAAAGAGACTTTCTTATAGCATTTTAAAGAATTTTGGGTCTGGAGGGGGTGGGAGGGGGGGTCCGGAACCCCTAGGATCCCCCCCCCCCAGATCTGTCCGTCCCCTGCTACAGAGATCTAAGTGCAGGAGGCATAGATCCTCATGAGCCCCCGCGACTGCGGGGGCTCATGAAGATGTATGCCTCTTGCCGCTGAGACCACTTTATGTCCAAGTGCTTTGGACAGTTGCGGCTTTTGGTCGTTCAGTGTACACAGATTTCGGAAACAGAAATTGAGTCCAGTGGCAGGCCGGGAAGGGGGTGTTAGGTGCTGACTTGAAGTGCCGGTGTGTCTGAAGTTTAGAGTTTTACAGAGCTTGTACACCGATCTCACAGCTGACTTGACCTTTATGGTTTTGACGTGTATTTGCGCCGAGAGATGACGTTGGAATTGTATCACTGGAGCGGCTGGCGCCTGTAATGTCATGATCCGGAACTACTAGCCCTGATGTGATCTGTGAATTCATCGTTGCAACTGACGCTACCAGCTGATCATGTTGCTGATCATGCCACGTCAATAAGGAGCTGACGTAGGCCTGACTGAATTCTGACTAGAGCTGACGGTTGGACGTGACGTGCTGGCTGGAAATGTATTCAACAGACCATTGGAAAATGGACACAGAAGGTAAGTAGTCTGATTTCGTTTCAGTCTGCACTACTTACCTGTAACACCCGCGGAAAAGCGATTGGCGGTGAATACCTAGGAGTAGTGCTTTATCAGTAGTGTACTCCGGGTGAGAGCCAAACTGTAATCAGTCATTGCCTCTTCATTACAAAACTGCGTGCTCGGCGTTAAACCCAAATAACTAACTAACTAACAAAACTGCGTTGTACAGAATCCATCTTCACTGGCACATTCGTCAGTCAGTAGTGCGTTATGCTGACCAAATAATCAACACATTTTACCCCAGCACCGAAATCCCCTGATGTTCAATTTGCCATATGAACGGACTGTATTACAGTTCTAGAGACAGATCAAGCATGATAGCTCGAGGGTGGTGCCAGAATAGCTTGGCGCCAATATTCTGGCACAACCCTTGAACTATCATTCTCGATCTGTGTCTTGCTGTGGTGTTAATGAGATAAGGACAGTATTTTGACTTGTCTGTGATTCTGGACGTGACGTTCGTTAACCCATTTAGCCCCGACGCACTACAGCAGGAGATGGATCGACCATGATGGGTGGTGTCAGTGGCAATACCATTGAATTCTCATGCTTGATCCATCTTCTGCCCATGGTACATATTCGTTAGGTGACACATCCAAAATGTAGTATATGATGCCTTGGGGTTGAATGGGTTAAATGCAGACATGCAAATATGTAAGCAATCTTTGTGCCAAGTAGTTGAGATAAAAATCAGATGCTTTACGTCTAATTGTGTCTTTTCTTTGTAAGCTTTAGGCTGTCGGTAGCGGTATTCCAGCAGGAATCATCGTGACAGAAACCGCTACCAACAGCCAGGTGGTTAATCTTCCTATTCAGTGTATCTGGAAGATTAAAATGAAAGACAATTCAATATATTCACTGACAACAAGTCAACAATTTTTTTTAATTTTTTAAACTTCCATTATATATATTTATATTATATTTATTATTATTTATTAAGGCGACTGCCTCCAATGCCAAAGGTGCGAGGTTCGATACCGGGTTCCGGCGTTGGATTTTTCTCCTCTGGTAAGTGTCACCGTCTGGGCAGTGGGCAGATGTTCACATCTGCACGGGACATAGACGACCCCGGCCCCCACGAGTCCCCTGCTGCCTTGCAGGCCTGGCCGCTTGGCTGCGGAAAGGCTAAGGGAGGAAGCCACTGACATCAAAGCCCCCGTGTCTCCGAGGAAGGCTTTTGAGCCAGAGACTAAGACAAGGACAGTCTGATATAAAACCTACGACCCGAGGACCTCGATGCCACCGTCTCAGCTTGCTAGACCATGGCAAACGAACCAAGGGTTTAAAGGGTGGGGCCAGTACTGCGCACACTGCACTCCACCAAAGCTCCACCGCGCAGGCTTTAGGAAACGCCCACGGACTATGACACTGAACTTTCCAAGTCCTGTAGCGATGGGCAAGGGGCAAAACGGCAGGTGAAAGATGTCACTGGAAGCCGCAGTCTCAAACCTGCATGCAGGCGGTTCAGGATATTGGTCGCCTGATGTTGACCTGGGGATGACAACGTCACTCGGCACACCCTGAACGACCAAGCAGCCTTCTCTAGGGACAGCACTGCTTGCTCCACACGGAGAGGGGCCTAGAAAAGGTGGCCTAACCAAAGCTCATCCCCTCGTAACCCCAGTTGGCTAGCCGCGGTCAACGGGCATCTTCTCATGCGGTCAGAAAACAAGAAAAAACAATGGATCCACTCTCATGACGACCACGACCGGACTCAACGTAGCATGCTGGAACATCCGAACCATGCTCGACACAGCAGACAGCGGACGCCCTGAACGTCGCTCCGCCCTCATTGCCCATGAATTGCGGAGGTTAAACATCGACATCGCCGCGCTCAGCGAAGTACGCCTTCCGGAGGAAGGCAGCCTCCAAGAACTTGGCGCTGGCTACACCCTCTACTGGTCAGGCAGGCCTGCATCAGAAAGACGGCTCTCAGGCGTGGGCTTCATGGTGAAGACCCCCATTGCGACTAAGTTGGAAAACCTACCAACGGGTCACTCCGACCGCATCATGTCCATGCGCCTCCCACTGAGACACCAGCAATACGTCACCCTTCTCAGTGTGTACTCCCCAACCCTCCTGGCAGAGCCTGCAGAAAAAGACAAGTTCTACTCTGACCTGCGCAGCCTCCTGCAGAGCACCCCTGCAGACGACAAAGTCATCATCCTTGGCGACTTCAACGCCAGAGTGGGCCAAGACTCTGAAGCCTGGAAAGGAGTCCTCGGCAAGCATGGCGTTGGGAACTGCAATGACAATGGTCGCCTACTGTTGGAGCTCTGTGCAGAGCAGCAACTTGTCATCACCAACACTACTTTCCAGCAAAAGGACAGTCGAAAGACCACCTGGATGCATCCTCGCTCCAAGCACTGGCACCTTATCGACTATGTCCTAGTGCGTCAGAGGGACCGCAGTGACGTCCTCCTCACCAGAGTGATGCCCAGCGCAGAGTGCCACACTGACCACCGCCTTGTTCGCTGCAAACTCAGGCTCCGCCTCAAGCTGAAACCCAAGAAAGGCGGCCCCCCCCCCAAGAAAAAGCTTGATGTTGCCAGCCTTCAGCGTGACGACAAGAAAGCTGCCCTTCAGGCCGATTTACAGCGCATGCTCAAAGACACAGTTGATCCAGCAGACTCCTCCCCTGAAACACTCTGGGAACAACTGAAAACTGCTATTGTAAAATCCTCTGTGGAAGTCTTGGGCTTTGCTAGAAAGAGGAACAAAGACTGGTTTGACGAAAACGACGTAGAGATCCAGGAACTTCTAGCAAAAAAAAAAGAGCCGCCCACCAGGCCCACCTAGCCCAGCCTTCCTGCCCTGTGAAGAAGTCTGCCTTCCGCCTCATCTGCAGCAGTCTCCAGCTCAAGCTTAGAGAGCTCCAGAACGAGTGGTGGTCCAGACTCGCACAGAGGACCCAGCTCTGCGCTGACAACGGTGACTACAGGGGCTTCTACGAAGCACTGAAAGCAGTGTATGGCCCTAGGCACCTGGTACAAAGTCCCCTGCGAAGCGCTGATGGACAGGCACTCCTCACAGATAATACCTCCATCTTGAACCGCTGGTCGGAATACTTTCAGGACCTCTTCGGCGCTGAGCGCACTGTTCAAGAAACAGTCATCCTCCAAATCCCACACCTTCCACTAAAGGTTGAATTGGACGAACCGCCCACCGCCGAAGAGACCCTCACAGCCATCCACCAGCTCAAGAGTGGCAAAGCAGCAGGCATTGACGGAATCCCGCCAGAGATCTGGAAACATGGAGGCCCAGCACTGCACAACAAGCTCCACGACCTCTTTCTCTGCTGCTGGGAAAAAGGAACACTACCAAAGGATCTCCGTGATGCAGTCATCATCACCCTGTACAAGAACAAAGGAGAGAAGTCTGCCTGCTCTAATTATCGTGGAATTACCCTGCTGTCCATTGCCGGGAAAATTCTCGCAAGGTTGCTCCTGAATCGGCTGGTACCTGCCATCGCTGAAGACCACCTCCCAGAGGGCCAGTGTGGCTTCAGAGCCAACAGGAGTACCACCGACATGGTCTTTGTGCTGAGACAGCTTCAGGAGAAGTGCCGCGAGCAGAACAAAGGGCTGTACGTAACGTTTGTCGACCTAACAAAAGCGTTTGACACTGTGAGCAGGCAAGGTATGTGGCAGATCCTGGAGCGACTAGGTTGTCCCCCAAAGTTCCTCAACATGATCGTCCAGCTCCACGAGGACCAGCAAGGCCAGGTCAGACTAAACAGTGACCTCTCAGAACCATTCCCCATTCGCAACGGCGTGAAGCAAGGCTGCGTGCTGGCACCGACCCTCTTCACCATCTTCTTCAGCATGATGTTGAAGCAGGCCACAGTGGACCTCGACGATGACGACGCAGTGTACATCAGGTATCGTCTCGATGGCAGCCTGTTCAACCTCAGACGACTGCAGGCCCACACGAAAACCCTAGACCAACTGATTCGTGAGCTGCTCTTTGCTGATGACGCTGCCCTCGTTGCACACACAGAGAGAGCCTTGCAGCGCATTACGTCCTGCTTCGCAGATGCCGCCCAGCTCTTTGGACTTGAGGTCAGTCTGAAAAAGACAGAGGTCCTTCATCAGCCGGCACCCAAGGAAGAGCATCGCCCTCCCCACATCACCATCGGCGAGTCCGAACTGAAGTCTGTACACCAGTTTACCTACCTTGGCTGCATCATCACGTCAGACGCCAAGCTGGACAAGGAGCTGGACAACAGGCTGGCAAAAGCGAACAGTGCTTTCGGGCGACTATTCAAGCGGGTGTGGCACAATCAACAGCTGAAAAAAGGCACCAAGATCAGCGTGTACAGAGCTGTCGTCCTCACCACCCTGCTGTACGGTTCCGAGTCCTGGGCCCTCTACCGCAGCCAACTACGACTCCTCGAACGCTTTCACCAGCGCTGCCTGCGTACCATCCTCAGCATTCACTGGAGTGACTATGTCACCAACGTCGAGGTCCTTGAACAGGCGGAAACTGTGAGCATCGAGGCTTTGCTGCTGCGGACACAGCTTCGCTGGGCGGGGCACATCTCCAGGATGGAGGATCATCGCCTACCCAAGATCACTCTGTTCGGCGAGCTCGCCACTGGACACCGAGACAGAGGGGCACCAAAGAAGAGATACAAAGACGGTCTCAAGAAGTCACTTAGTGCCTGCCAAATCGACCACCGCCAGTGGTCTTCGCTTGCTGCGGACCGTGACACCTGGCGCTCCACCATTCACAAGGCAGCCGTCTCCTTTGAGGACTCTCGCAGAGCTAACCTTAAGGACAAGCGGCTCAGAAGAAAAAACAGAGTTGTCGTAACTCAGAACCCTGACCAGACCTTCCTCTGCAGCCACTGCGGTCGAACCTGCCTGTCCCGGATTGGCCTCCGCAGCCACGAAAATGCCTGCAGACGACGTGGGCAAGCCCTATGGAATCTTCGTTCGCGAAGTCAAGCCAAGATATATATATATATATATATATATATATATATATATATATATATATATATATATATATATATATAATATATATATATATATATATATATATATATATATATATATATATATATATATATATATATATATATATATATATATATATATATATATATATATATATATATATATCAAACAAACAGTTTATCTATCCTAACACATTTTGAGCTAATAATCGTTATTGACCTCATTGCCCACTAAAGGTTAATGACCGACCGACAAGTGCCTCAAATAAAACCAATTACCGAGCTCACCAAGCGAGTCTTTTACTCAACCGCTCGTGACCACCGTCCCCTGAGGAAGTTACTCTGCTGATGTGCCAACAATAGTCATAAATTCTCGTGAGCCCATGCGTTTGCAGGGCCTTATAAGAATGTATTCCTCTTGTAGATGAGATACAGGGGCTCATAAGAATCTTTGCCTTTTGCAAATTGTCTGCAGGGGCTTATGAAATTCTGCCCTTATTGTAGATGGGGTGGATTTGCTTAAGGGAATGTAAATAAAGCTAAATAAAAGAGGCAGGCGCGGTCAACACTCAATTAGCTTTTCACGTTCAAAGTCATAATATGTACCACAAGTTTGACAAATTCCAGAGAAAACCGGTGAATATATCTCTGGCCACATAAACATTCTAACATTAGGCGAAAAACTTTCTCCTTTTTTTTTTTCTTTGTTGTTGTTGTTGCAAAATAGACGATACTTACAGAACACATTGGCTTACAAAAAAAGTTTAATAGACGGTGCTGTACTTGTCTTTTCTAAGCATGTTCTTTTGTTGTTTTGTATTTCTGTTCACTGAAGCAGGAAAGCTTAGAATAGCTAAATACTGCTTAACCCATTCAGCCCTGACGCACTACAGCAGGAGATGGGTCGCTCATAATAATTTAATTGAATTACCATGGTTGATCCATCTCCTGCCACTGGTGCATAGTCACTAGATGACGCCTCCAAAATTTCGGAAATACGGCCGTCGTGCTGAATGAGTTAAAGGCGTTCGAGACAGGGCGATCATGATTGTTTAAAAGTGGCCAAAATTGTAGAATGCCTTCGCCGTTGTCAAAGATGTCTTCTTGACACCCCCCTCCCCTCCCCCACTCCTCTTCCCGGCCTCGCCCGCAGAGCAGCCGTAAGGTTCAAAATCACAGAACACGTCCGCAAAAGGTACATCACGATTGGCTGTGACAGTGATAAATGAAGGCGAGGAGTGCCAGCATCACACCCGCTAATCTCATTTTTCCGCCAAGAATTAACCCAATCCAGCTCATGTTGCACACGTCTCTCGCTCAATCTCCGCAGCCACAACCACAGCCACAGCCACAGCCACTTATTGCCGGCCAGTCATAATTCCAGGGTCGATATCGGCGGTTTTTGTCAATTGCTCGACCAGCTGTATATTATCAAACCCTTCAATGCCGGTTTTGCGCAGAGTGTGTTTCTAAAATATTTCTTAACTCAACGCCAAATAGCCGCAGCAGTCCAAGGAACACGGATACAAAGTGGTGCCAGCAAGAGGCATTGATCCTCATGAGCCCCCGCAACTGCGGGGGCTCATGAGGATCTTTGGCTTATGCCAAAGGATCGTGTTCAGTTCTTATTATGGTGTTAACATTGTTTTCGGTATGTATCAGTAATCTTTTAAATGAATATGACGTTATCGTTTAACGAAGCTGACATTTGTCAAACAATGAGCAGCATAAGAATATGACGTTATCGTTTAACGAAGCTGACATTTGTCAAACAATGAGCAGCATAAGAATATGACGTTATCGTTTAACGAAGCTGACATTTGTCAAACAATGAGCAGCATAAGAATATGACGTTATGGTTTAACGAAGCTGACATTTGTCAAACAATGAGCAGCATTATCCAAGAACGTTATAATAACGTTATTCGAACAGTCGCTTCACTCATGACTGATTTGCCAGAATTGATCTCTAGCTGGAAGAGGAAGAAGCTAACGAAGTCTACCATTTGCGCACATGGTTCTTTGTGGATGTTGGAAGGGGCGTGCGATCAACACATTAGGACTGTGAAAGGAAACCTGATGCAGCAAATCTCCTTTGCAGATGTTCATCTACAGTCAAATGCCGTTAACCCATAGTCATACTGGGGCTAAAAGCTTCAAATGTGTACACTGCCATATGCAAGCTACATTATGGTACTTACAGATAAGGATATAGAGCAATGGCTTTAGTTCAAGGGTAGTGCCAGAATAGCTTGGCGCCTAGAGGCGCCAAGCTATTCTGGCACTACCCTAAACTATTTTAGTCAAACTTATTTCACACACTGGTGTATTCCAAATGATAAGGGTTAACACCACCCACGTTGACGCTAAGGATCATAGTACTTCTTCAGGGAAAAGAATATCTGTACTGATCTATACTGTATAGATTTCAAACTAACCCCTTCACTGCCGACTGCGGGGCTCATGAGGATCTATGCCTCTTGCTGAGAACAATTTGTATTCATGTATCTTGGACGGTTGTGGCTTGTGGTGAAGAAAGATTTCAGAAATAAAAATGCGCGTACAGTGGTAGGGAGGGGATTAACGATGAAAACCGCAGTGGTCATCGTTATTCTGAAGTATTCGATTGTGTATTGTCCACTGATTAGAGTGTTCCTTGGAACACTCTCTCCGTCTCGATGAGATAAGGAGCAAGAACCGTATTTTATCACTGAAGAGCCCCAGCGACTGCAAATGCTCACAAGAATCTATTTTCAGCTGACTAAACGTTTTGGTTTATTTGTTAGTTTGTTTGGTTTTTTTTTTTGGCGGCCACAATGCCATAATGTTATGTCCTATGAATCAGTCTCTTGGCCCAGAATACTCTAGGCTAAGTTCGTCCGTACTTAATCGAGGTGTTCTAGAAATGGGACAGGACCACCATACGTGCTCGCTGTGTTGGTTTCTAGTCTCAACAGTGTGGAGCTGATCGTTCTTGTAAGTTACAAGTGTCCCAAACCGAAAAAGCATGTGCTCACTCAGTCGTTGGTTGAACACCCATTGAGAAAACTCATCATTAAGCACACAGATGGCAGTGATGATCTCCAAATGCTGGTCTGTGATTTTGGACCTTAAGTTTCAAAATCACAGACCAGCATTCCAATCAACTTAGCGATTGAGATGCATTCACTTTACGAAAGCCGAAACCGCGGCATTAGTCTACTGAGCTTATTTAGATCTATGCCTTTGGCAGAGGTGTGTTTAATACTCTAGAAGCAACAAGAAACACAGATCTTCGTGGCCCATAGCGAGATCGCGAGGATAAAGGTCTCGTTGCAGCTGAGCGGTGTTGTGTTCGTTTAAGAGGGATAATGAAAGCAGTTTAAAAGTGAACCAGACTTCGTAATTGGTAAAACTGGTAAAAGTTATGCCCCTTGAGGTGACGCCTGCGCTAAGTTTTTCCAGACGCTGATGATTCGAAAGCTGAAAAAAAAAAAAAATGTTGACCTATGTATAAGCTCAGTTCGGTTTAGCTAGTTCAAATAGTTTTCTAAAAGCATCCATACCAAAAGAGTAACCGCCAAGTGTGTTAACCCCTTCCCTGCCGCTGCACGTACATTTTTGTTTTTGAAATTTGTGTTCATTCAACGACCAAAAGCCATAAATGAACCGTCCAAAAAAACGTGGTCTCAGCACGAGGCATCGATCCTCATGCGCCCCCGCATTCGCGGGGGCTCATGAGGATCTATGTCTCTTGCAGTTGGATCGCGTTTACTTTGTCTCGGCACTAAAGGGGTTAATTGCATTAAAATTACCAGACAAGTGCCCTTGGGAAATAAGGAAAACATGGACATTTTGACAGGACAGAAAACTCTTTGGAAGACTCCTAATAGACTATTGCCGGAGATCAGAAGTAGGTTAAAACACAAAACGGCAAACAAAATACAACTCAGTGCGCGCCTTTGAGGAATAGAGGATTAAAAGCACGGACAAACAAACGATATTGCCTGTTTGTTCGGGCTTTTAACCCACTGTTTGTGTCAAAAGACGCGCAGACGTTTGCCTACTTATGATTTCCGGAAATCGTCTATTTTCGGTCCTGTCTCTAAGTACTCGCCCATTCAGGCCTGACGCACTTTTAACTCAAGATGGATGGGCTATGGTATCTGACGGGTCGTGTCAGGTTCGTTCAGTGGCGTCTTCGAGGCTCAAGTTAAACCTGTAGTCAAAGATTATTTTGGACATATTGCTCGCTTCTTGTTTAAGTAAATAAATTTTATAATAATACCAGACAGATTCGAAAGAAAGAAACAAAATCGTCCTAAGTCTTCAGATTGTCGATATTGAACAGATTTCAATCAGAACGATTGACTTAGTGATCGCCCGAGTTTAATCTTTTCACTAAAACATTAAAAAAATAAAAAATAAAAAAAATAACAATAATAACAACAGACGATTGTTTTTGTGGTAGTTGAATGAACACAGATTAAAAAAAAAAATGGGCAGGAAGGGGCTAACGGCATGCCTTGCAAGTTGTCTATAATTAACAACAACAGCAGATACATAACCAAACTGCAAAATGCAAAGACCGTCAGGACCCTCAACAGATGCGGGGATTCAAGAGGTTCTCTGTGTCTTGCGTACCCTATTAATATCCATCTTCATTGGATAAATGAATTTCATCTGATGCAAGCCATAGATGCTGTGCAGTGTCTGTATACTAGCCACTTGCAGCAACGTCTGTTGGTCTTCACTCATTGTGCCTGAGCTACAAAATACCCACATTTTGGAGTTACACTCTGAGGACTGCAATACAATTCAGGAGACAGATCTACCATGATAGTTCAAGGGTGGTGGCAGAATAGCTTGGCGCCTATAGGCGCCAAGCTATTCTGCCACCACCCTTGAACTATCATGGTCGAGCCATATCTTGCTGTGGTGTGTCGCGGGCAGAATGAGTTAACTATTTGACAGGGAGTGCTTTGACACAGTGAACAGAAAAAGGGTTGTTGTTCAATCATTGCAGGAACTAAAGGTTGTCTCACGCTGCTCTGAAACTAATCAACTGGCTAATTATTAGAGACAACCATTAGTGCTAAGCAACACGCAAGTGACATCTCGCGGAGACAGACAAATGATTCTTTGTTAACCCCTTCGCAGATGAGTAAAACTGAACACCCCCTCAACTGCAAGAAGCGTAGATCCTCATGAGCCCCCGCTGTCGCGGGGGCTCATGAGGATCAATGCCTCTTGCTGAGGCCAATTTGTATGTTATGCCTCTAATACTGTTTTGAAGTTGAGTTGTTGAATGAACAATTTTTTAAAATTTTGTCTCTGCTGGCATGGACGGGGGTAAAGGCGTGTGTTGCAAGTTGCCTATAAATTAACTGCAATTATGTTGGTGTTTTCGCGTTTCTGACCCCTTGCAGCAAACAATAATCAAGCCGACTCGTAGGCGATCAAATGAGTGAAAAATAGGTGTCGATAAAGATGGAGTACGAGGTGCGGGAGATGGACCGGCCAGTGCTTTTGCAAGGGCAGTACTAAATTAGCTAGGCGCCTAGGAAGGCAATCTAGCACTACCCTTGACCTATCATGGCCGATCCATCTTTCCATGAGGTCCTCGGTGTAAACCGCCAGCGGTCGCGGGTTGGGTTTCCGCGATCTTTTTTAATTCAACGTCAAAAAGCCGCAGACGTCCAAGGGACATGGATATAAAATAGTGTCAGCAGGAGGTATAGATCCTTATGAGCCCCCACAACTGCGGGGGCTCATGAGGACCTATGTCTCTTGCAGTTGGATTGTGTTCAGTTTTCATCTGTAGTGAGCTGGTTAATGGTCCATGCCGATAGAGAAATGTAACCCCAAGGCCGCATTTCCCAAATTGTGGACGTGTCCCTAACAACTATATACCAGTTACAGGTGATGATAATTCAAGGGTAGTGCCAGATTAGCTAATCTGACACCACCCTTGAATTATCATGGTCGATCCATCTCGTGCTTTAGAGCGTTGGGTTAAATGAGTAGAAACCGAAAACACGGTAGTATACGGTGGATGTTTTGTATCATAACTAGCCGTGGTATGTCACAATTTACTCTTATGTACACACTGTACCGAAACACCTGCCCCGGGTCTCCGCGTGCAAGGCGGACAGCAGACGATGTACGAGCTATGCGTTGCATGTATCAAGGAAAACGACAAGAATGTTTAAGAATGTGGCTTCGGCATTGGGGTTGCCAGAGAAAAATAAAGCGGAACTACAAATAGTCTACAATAACATGTTATTGCATATGTCAGTAAAATCTCTCTCTCTCTCTCTCTCTCTCTCTCTCTCTCTCTCTCTCTCTCTCTCTCTCTCTCTCTCTCTCTCTCTCTCTCTCTCTCTCTCTCTCTCTCTCTCTCTCACCCCACCCGGGTCTGCCCTGGGGGACTTGGGTGGGGTTAGGTATTTTTTAGTTCCCAGGGTCACCCTGGTCAGCCCCACAGGGTGGGTTTTTCTCTCTATTCTGGGGCATGTGTTTCTGTCTACCCTTTGTCCATTCACCTGTATTTGCCTTTTTAAAACTCTCCCTACTGTCTGCACTGCCTGTAGCTCTTGATATTGGATGTGTGTTGCTAAATGGTCTTAGCTTTATTTATGCCCCATGTTGTAGGTTTATTTAACGTATTTGACCGGCTGGCGACATACATTCAATTTTCTGTTTAGTTTTTTTTCACAAGCAGTGCAGGCACGTCCTGAGAAAGCCTTGTTGCTGTCGGGACGTTAAGCAATGTACAATCAATCTCTCTCTCTCTCTCTCTCTCTGTAGTAGAAAATAATTAGTGCCATAGTAATTAACCAGTAGATTAGCAACGGCATGTTCGAAAAATGGATGTTATTACCAAAATTTTTACCGTGTTCAAATAATAAGCGCATTAAATAGGCGCTTTATCCCAATTGAAAATCGGCTCAAAGCGCCGCCGCGAACTGAACCCAACAAGCACTCTCACGTGAATCATGCGCATTCACTCACACACTGTACACAAACACAGAACATTCACGTGGTGCTAAGGGCAAGCTCAAGCGAGCTACTGTAGTTTCTTTGGAAATTCAAAATCGTTTGTATTTGAAATTTGATTAAGTGGGCTGAAACTGATACCAAAGGATCATTGTCATTGTCATTCTTTCTCTTCTCTCTCTCTCTCTCTCTCTCTCTCTCTCTCTCTCTCTCTCTCTCTCTCTCTCTCTCTCTCTCTCTCTCTCTCTCTCTCTCTCTCTCTCTCTCTCTCTCTCTCTCTCTCTCTCTCTAGTATCTATCTTTCACACACATAATTATACGCACGCACATATACACACGAGAGAGGAGATGTTGATATGATGATCATGATGATTATGTTGATGATTTAACTTCACTATCATCGATAAAAGTTATTTCAAAACTCGCTGTTGCTATCAAAAGTATCGTTTATGTGCCAATATAAAAAATAGCAAAAACATATTTGCATACACAGTTGGTACATAAAAAGACGATAAAGTAAACATTGAGCGCAATTTTAGCTTCATTCTATCGAAATCACCGAAGCATATTGACATGTTAATTTTAAAGTTTGTTATTATTGTTGCCATCAGTTGTTGTTGTTGTTGTTGCTGCTGCTGCTGCTGCTGCTGTTGTTGTTGCTGCTGCTGCTGTTATTGACTTGATAATACTGTGATATTTTACTGCTTCAGTCCGAAAACTCGTAAAGTTCTGATAATTTTGAAAATGCATAGTAAACCCACCGCTGATGTCGACCATCCACCTGCTTCCTGTTTATTTCTCTTTTCCCTCCTCCAAGTAAACATCTAAACAGGCTATTAAAGCACCATCCTTCAGCTTCAGATGTCCACTCAAGATCGCTGCTTGGACCACTCTTGAAATAAATACGTATGCACAGCCGCCATGTCAGATCGGACACTTACCGGTGGCCGTGTTGCCAGATTGTTAATTCAAGTTAATTGTGGGCAGAGTGTACGGCCAGTACTAAGTGCATGCTTTGGATAGTAGCTCAGTTCCATGGTAGACGTGTCACTTCCAAAGCCAACTCAGTGTGAGACGTTTATATCTAGGGCTACTGAGACTTAAACTTTGAAGTCAATTTTGAAGGCGCAAGTCGATCGTCACGTTGGTCTAGCGCCCGTTGTTCTAACGGCCGGTTAACCCTTTCAGCGCCAACACCCTACAGCAGGAAACGATTGACCAAGATAGTTCAAGGGTAGTGCCATATTAGCTTGGCGCCTTCAGGCGCCAACCTAGTCTGGCTCTACCCTTGAATTATCATGGTCAATCCACCTCCTGCAAG
Source organism: Semisulcospira habei (assembly GCA_036245525.1). Lineage (NCBI taxonomy): Eukaryota > Metazoa > Mollusca > Gastropoda > Semisulcospiridae > Semisulcospira > Semisulcospira habei. Next base: position 53,264,967 of record BTPG01000008.1, read on the forward strand.
TGGTTCATAGTCATTAAATAACACTTCCTAAATTCGGGAAATGCGCCCATGGCGCTAAAAAGGTTAAGATGTTGAAGCTACCAAGTTTACTTAAATTAAAACATTACACTTCTAGATAAACATAAAGTTAACCCTTTCCAGGCTACTGAATGCATGTTTAGTTCCTATGAAATTGGTTCATTCAAAGACCAACACGGCCACAGCCGTCTAAAGAACATGGACACAATTTGGTCTAAGTAAGAGACATAGATCCTCATGAACCCCCGCAACCGGATCAATGTCTCTTGCAGTTGGGTCCGGATCATCTTTTCTAGGCAGTGAAAGGGTCAATAGTAATGCTTGAACGAATTAACACCTTCTGCTCCAGGACCGAAATCCGTAAATTTTGAAGTTGCCCCTTGAAGACTGTATTACACTTCATGAAACAGATCGAGCGTGATAGTTCAAGGGTTGTGCCAGAATAGCTTGGCGCCTATGGGCGCCAAGCTATTCTCTCACAGCCCTTGAACTATCACGCTCGATCCATGTCTTGCCGTGGCATGTCGCAGTTGAATGAGTTAATGAAACGAATAATGTTTCTCAGTTTCAGAGACATCCCTGCAAGTTAGGCCAGTTGGTAGAAAACTAGTTAAAAGCTAGAAGCCACTATCTTTACATTACAAAATTACACTTCTACGTACATGTATACATATCGCTAATAATTAGCCAGTCAACAGAAAACATAATGTTTATTTATGAGACATCCTTGCAAGGGGGGCCAGTTCAGTGATGGGAAATTCTAAAGTAGAAGCCACTAGCATTACATTACGAAATTACACTTCTAAATACATGTACATACTCTCTTGGCTTGACTTCGCGAACGAAGATTCTATAGGGCTTGCCCACGTCGTCTGCAGGCATTTTCGTGGCTGCGGAGGCCAATCCGGGACAGGCAGGTTCGACCGCAGTGGCTGCAGGGGAAGGTCTGGTCAGGGTTCTGAGTTACGACAACTCTGTTTTTTTTTTCTTCTGAGCCGCTTGTCCTTGAGGTTAGCTCTGCGAGAGTCCTCAAAGGAGACGGCTGCCTTGTGAATGGTGGAGCGCCAGGTGTCACGGTCCGCAGCAAGCGAAGACCACTGGCGGTGGTCGATTTGGCAGGCACTAAGTGACTTCTTGAGACCGTCTTTGTATCTCTTCTTTGGTGCCCCTCTGTCTCGGTGTCCAGTGGCGAGCTCGCCGAACAGAGTGATCTTGGGTAGGCGATGATCCTCCATCCTGGAGACGTGCCCCGCCCAGCGAAGCTGTGTCCGCAGCAGCAAAGCCTCGATGCTCACAGTTTCCGCCTGTTCAAGGACCTCGACGTTGGTGACATAGTCACTCCAGTGAATGCCCAGGATGGTACGCAGGCATCGCTGGTGAAAGCGTTCGAGGAGTCGTAGTTGGCTGCGGTAGAGGGCCCAGGACTCGGAACCGTACAGCAGGGTGGTGAGGACGACAGCTCTGTACACGCTGATCTTGGTGCCTTTTTTCAGCTGTTGATTGTGCCACACCCGCTTGAATAGTCGCCCGAAAGCACTGTTCGCTTTTGCCAGCCTGTTGTCCAGCTCCTTGTCCAGCTTGGCGTCTGACGTGATGATGCAGCCAAGGTAGGTAAACTGGTGTACAGACTTCAGTTCGGACTCGCCGATGGTGATGTGGGGAGGGCGATGCTCTTCCTTGGGTGCCGGCTGATGAAGGACCTCTGTCTTTTTCAGACTGACCTCAAGTCCAAAGAGCTGAGCGGCATCTGCGAAGCAGGACGTAATGCGCTGCAAGGCTCTCTCTCTGTGTGCAACGAGGGCAGCGTCATCAGCAAAGAGCAGCTCACAAATCAGTTGGTCTAGGGTTTTCGTGTGGGCCTGCAGTCGTCTGAGGTTGAACAGGCTGCCATCGAGACGATACCTGATGTACACTGCGTCGTCATCGTCGAGGTCCACTGTGGCCTGCTTCAACATCATGCTGAAGAAGATGGTGAAGAGGGTCGGTGCCAGCACGCAGCCTTGCTTCACGCCGTTGCGAATGGGGAATGGTTCTGAGAGGTCACTGTTTAGTCTGACCTGGCCTTGCTGGTCCTCGTGGAGCTGGACGATCATGTTGAGGAACTTTTGGGGGACAACCTAGTCGCTCCAGGATCTGCCACATACCTTGCTTGCTCACAGTGTCAAACGCTTTTGTTAGGTCGACAAACGTTACGTACAGCCCTTTGTTCTGCTCGCGGCACTTCTCCTGAAGCTGTCTCAGCACAAAGACCATGTCGGTGGTACTCCTGTTGGCTCTGAAGCCACACTGGCCCTCTGGGAGGTGGTCTTCAGCGATGGCAGGTACCAGCCGATTCAGGAGCAACCTTGCGAGAATTTTCCCGGCAATGGACAGCAGGGTAATTCCACGATAATTAGAGCAGGCAGACCTTTCTCCTTTGTTCTTGTACAGGGTGGTGATGACTGCATCACGGAGATCCTTTGGTAGTGTTCCTTTTTCCCAGCAGCAGAGAAAGAGGTCGTGGAGCTTGTTGTGCAGTGCTGGGCCTCCATGTTTCCAGATCTCTGGCGGGATTCCGTCAATGCCTGCTGCTTTGCCACTCTTGAGCTGGTGGATGGCTGTGAGGGTCTCTTCGGCGGTGGGCGGTTCGTCCAATTCAACCTTTAGTGGAAGGTGTGGGATTTGGAGGATGACTGTTTCTTGAACAGTGTGCTCAGCGCCGAAGAGGTCCTGAAAGTATTCAGACCAGCGGTTCAAGATGGAGGTATTATCTGTGAGGAGTGCCTGTCCATCAGCGCTTCGCAGGGGACTTTGTACCAGCTGCCTAGGGCCATACACTGCTTTCAGTGCTTCGTAGAAGCCCCTGTAGTCACCGTTGTCAGCGCAGAGCTGATTCCTCTGTGCGAGTCTGGACCACCACTCGTTCTGGAGCTCTCTAAGCTTGAGCTGGAGACTGCTGCAGATGAGGCGGAAGGCAGTCTTCTTCACAGGGCAGGAAGGCTGGGCTAGGTGGGTCTGGTGGGCGGCTCTTTTTTTTTTTTTTGCTAGAAGTTCCTGGATCTCTACGTCGTTTTCGTCAAACCAGTCTTTGTTCCTCTTTCTAGCAAAGCCCAAGACTTCCACAGAGGATTTTACAATAGCAGTTTTCAGTTGTTCCCAGAGTGTTTCAGGGGAGGAGTCTGCTGGATCAACTGTGTCTTTGAGCATGCGCTGTAAATCGGCCTGAATGGCAGCTTTCTTGTCGCCACGCTGAAGGCTGGCAACATCAAGCTTTTTCTTGGGGGGGGTGGGGGGGGCCTTTCTTGGGTTTCAGCTTGAGGCGGAGCCTGAGTTTGCAGCGAACAAGGCGGTGGTCAGTGTGGCACTCTGCGCTGGGCATCACTCTGGTGAGGAGGACGTCACTGCGGTCCCTCTGACGCACTAGGACATAGTCGATAAGGTGCCAGTGCTTGGAGCGAGGATGCATCCAGGTGGTCTTTCGACTGTCCTTTTGCTGAAAAGTAGTGTTGGTGATGACAAGTTGCTGCTCTGCACAGAGCTCCAACAGTAGGCGACCATTGTCATTGCAGTTCCCCAACGTCATGCTTGCCGAGGACTCCTTTCCAGGCTTTAGAGTCTTGGCCCACTCTGGCGTTGAAGTCGCCAAGGATGATGACTTTGTCGTCTGCAGGGGTGCTCTGCAGGAGGCTGCGCAGGTCAGAGTAGAACTTGTCTTTTTCTGCAGGCTCTGCCAGGAGGGTTGGGGAGTACACACTGAGAAGGGTGACGTATTGCTGGTGTCTCAGTGGGAGGCGCATGGACATGATGCGGTCGGAGTGACCCGTTGGTAGGTTTTCCAACTTAGTCGCAATGGGGGTCTTCACCATGAAGCCCACGCCTGAGAGCCGTCTTTCTGATGCAGGCCTGCCTGACCAGTAGAGGGTGTAGCCAGCGCCAAGTTCTTGGAGGCTGCCTTCCTCCGGAAGGCGTACTTCGCTGAGCGCGGCGATGTCGATGTTTAACCTCCGCAATTCATGGGCAATGAGGGCGGAGCAACGTTCAGGGCGTCCGCTGTCTGCTGTGTCGAGCATGGTTCGGATGTTCCAGCATGCTACGTTGAGTCCGGTCGTGGTCGTCATGAGAGTGGATCCATTGTTTTTTCTTGTTTTCTGACCGCATGAGATGATGCCCGTTGACCTCGGCTAGCCAACTGGGGTTACGAGGGGATGAGCTTTGGTTAGGCCACCTTTTCTAGGCCCCTCTCCGTGTGGAGCAAGCAGTGCTGTCCCTAGAGAAGGCTGCTTTGGTCGTTCAGGGTGTGCCGAGTGACGTTGTCATCCCCAGGTCAACATCAGGCGACCAATATCCTGAACCGCCTGCATGCAGGTTTGAGACTGCGGCTTCAAGTGACATCTTTCACCTGCCGTTTTGCCCCTTGCCCGTCGCTACAGGACTTGGAAAGTTCAGTGTCATAGTCCGTGGGCGTTTCCTAAAGCCTGCGCGGTGGAGCTTTTTGGTGGAGTGCAGTGTGCGCAGTACTGGCCCCACCCTTTAAACCCTTGGTTCGTTTGCCATGGCCTAGCAAGCTGGGACGGTGGCATCGAGGTCCTCGGGTCGTAGGTCTTAGTCTCTGGCTCAAAAGCCTTCCCCGGAGACACGGGGGCTTTGATGTCAGGGGTTTCCTCCCTTAGCCTTTCCGCAGCCAAGCGGCCAGGCCTGCAAGGCAGCAGGGGACTCGTGGGGGCCGGGGTAGTCTATGTGTGAACATCTGCCCACTGCCCAGACGGTGACACTTACCAGAGGAGAAAAATCCAACGCCGGAACCCGGTATCGAACCTCACACCTTTGGCATTGGAGGCAGACGCCTTAACCACTGCGCCACTTCCCCGCCTGTACATGTACATATATCGCTAATATCAGGACTAAGTAAGAGTAGCCAGTCAACAGAATATATATAATGTTTATTTCTGTGACATCCTTGCCAGTGGGGCCAGTTCAGTGATGGAAAATTCTAAGGTAGAAGCCACTAGCTTCACATTACAAAATTACACTTCTAAATGCATGTATGCCTAACGTTAACTCATTCGCGGCCAGCCGCATCCAAATGCGCGGCTTATGCCGCGCATCCGGATGCGGCCAACCGCGAATGAGTTGATATCTGGACAAATTGTTGCCAATCAACAGAATGTAAAGTGTTTATTTCTGAGAGGACCCTTCTGAGTGTGACCAGTCGATGGGCAATTAAAAGTGTTTACTACCCTTGAGCGTGCTTTGCATGGTGCAATTCGCCGCGTACATTTAACAGGCCTTGATTATCTGGCGTCTAAGATTTGCAAGAGCGTGTGGGCGCATATTTATTCTTCGACTCTTGTTATGATAGGTTTAGTCATTCACGTTCACCCAAGCCCATCCTCTTTATGAGGATATAGATGGAAATAGATCAATGTCATCAAAAGGCATAATAATAATAATAATAATAATAATAATAATAATAATAATAATAATAATAATAATAATAATAATAATAATAATAATAATAATAATAATAATAATAATAATTACGGTATTTATAATGCGCTTATCTTATAATAATTATAACTCAAGGCGCGCACTCACAACTAGCGCACGCATGCGCACGCTTTAGACAACGACTCACGTACCACAAATAGTGACATACATTACGACAGTCAGCTTGGGGTGGGAGTGTGGTGATATAGTCCTAGAACTGTTGAAATAGGTGAGTTTTGGGGGCGGACTGGAAGAGAGAGAGAGAGTGTTTCTGGCGGAGAGAGAGTGGGAGAGTGTTCCAGGTGGATGGACTGTATACAGAGAAGGAGCGGGGGCCGAAAGCGCTGAGTTTGGTGCGGGGGATATGGAGGCGGAGAGGGTCGGAGGCGGAGCGGAGGGAGCGGGGAGGAGTGTAGGGGTGAAGTAAGTTTGAGAGATAGGCAGGAGCGCAGTTGTTCAGGGATTTGTAGCAGAGAGACAGAATCTTGTATTGGATGCGTTGGGGGATGGGAAGCCAGTGAAGGAGTTTGAGCAGGGGAGTGATGTGGTCGGATTTTTTCTTTCTGAGGACGAGGCGGGCAGCATTGTTCTGGACGCGCTGGAGAGGGAAAGTGGTGGACACAGGGAGGCCGGAAATTGCAGGGCTCATGAAAATCTTTGCCTCTTGCAGATGGAAGGTTATTTCAAGGCCTGGGGTGACGAAAAATGGCCTCAGGGGTCAGGCGAGGCCGAGGGACTATTGTCCTCCGGCGAACTCAGCACGAGGTAAGAAATATTAGATTTCTGCATCGAGTTCGGACGGGAGAAAATTAGATTCACATTACGCGCTATTTGTTGAATATCAATCTTTGGCAATGGCGACAGAGCGAAAGAAAATGATACACTCGGTGTGAACAGCCACGGAGCTGGGACCAAAGGCGCTGGTGACTTGATCGTTTATTAATTAAACCCTTCCCTGCCACTGGTCTGAAATCTCTCTTCATTCAACGGCCACAACCTGCACCCGCTCAAAGGATATGGATACACATTGGTCTCAGCAAGAGGCATAGATCCTCATGAGCCCCCGCAATCGCGGGGGCTCATGAAGATCTATGTCTCTTGCAGCTGGGTCGTGTTGACTGTTCAGTCTCGGCAGTCAAGGGAATCTAACCTCCATGTGAATGCGGTCACTGGTACTGGATGCTGCAGGGTTAACCCAAGTAGTCCCAAGGCTTGGGGGATGTCACATAACGACTGTACCATTTGCAGGAGATGGAACGATCAAGATAATTCGAGGTTAGTGCGGCCCTATTTGCTTGGCGCCTGATGGCGCCAAGCTAATCAGGCACTGCCCTTGGATTATCCTGATCGATCGACCTCTGGCTGTAGTGTGTTGGGGTTAACTGGTTTAAGACTTAAGGTTTCTGTAAACGAGCTTGCGCGCGCCGGCACAGTACAAGCTGAGTGTATAAGAGTTCATCAGATGGAGCTTGTACCATGCGCCCGTGTAGAATAGATAGAGTACCTACAATTGTACCGGCATTTATGTGCTCGTCAGTAACGGGCGCCTTTGACATTGGCATGCTCGATACTGACAGAGAGAAGCGTGAACATTTAAGGATGCAGTAAGGATCGCGCAGTTTGCTGACTAATGATTCACCGCCTCGTCACATGCCTGACATCAGTTAACCGTTTGCTAGAGTAAACAATGTTCCAGCTTGTGACTACAGCTCGAAATACAATACTGGCTTGCATTGCAAGATATGGTCGCACATTCGCCCGCCCTAGGAATAAACGGGATCAAGGGTTTGACTGCCAGTGCTTGTAAATGAGAAGAAGAAACTACAAAGCAAGCAGGAAAAATCACTGTCAGGGGAGAAAATTGTACATTTGCGACCAATGATCTTAGATCTATTTGGTCAAAGCACAAAAAAGGATTAAACAAGCAATGGATGATATAATTATTTGGCTCCTCTGACATCAGTTGCTTGAGCCAGCTTAAATCCTGCGCAAGCCACTAAGCAAGGTGCTTCGCTAACGTGGAGCGCCTTGCTTAGTGGCTTGCGCAGGATTTAAGCTCGCTCATAGCAGCTGGCACTTGAACTACAGTATACAGTATACTTGTGCCTTTTTGGATGTGGGCCATACTACATCTTGGATAACTGTATATTTGATCCACACCTCCTCCCGCCTCGACCCAGCAGGCAAATGGCTCAGCAGATTGTTGCAAGCACACAAACATACCACAAAAACGGGGTAATAACGAAAGTGGAAATGCAGAATCTTAATATCTTAACTGAAGTCACATCTGAGTCTATATATCCTTCTTTTTTAATTGAACTTGCTTGGTGCCACCCCCAAATACAACCCCTAGCCCATCCCCCCACCCCACCCCCACCCACAGCCTCTTACCTCATACATCTCCTGGAAATCTTCTCAAAGTTAAGTCACTTTCTCACATGTAGTATCGGCAAAAATAATTATTAGAAAATGAGTACAAAGTAATAGTAAAACAGAATATAAACGATAAGCATATTTCTTCCCCTTTGCTTCAGTCGGCATCTCCGCGGCGGAGACCGCGGAGGTCATTAATTTGAACGGTCGAGATCTGCTCCGGGTGGGTTCGAGTTCAAGTGAGGTCAAGCCGAGATTAGGATCTCACCCAAGTAGAAAGTACATTCTTGCAGGAAGCCACACCAACGAAAGAATGAACTAAACAGAAGCCTTTGTTTTGACGATGCCGTCAGTTCCTTTACGCCCAGACAAAAACGAGACTTCAACTGCTGTTAACTTTGTCACAGTACACTCACACAGTTCAGCCCCGAGGACTGAGGAGAAGATATGGTAACAATTGGCTGTATCGTGTAAGCAAGAGGTATAGATTCTCATGAGCCCCTGCGAACGCAAGGGCTCATGAGAATCTAGGCCTCTTGACAGGAAGGATATGGATTTGACGACAGACTGCGTACGCAACTCTAAGTGTTTGTTCGGCTTAAAGGATGTTTTCTCTAGAATTAAAGTTCACCTGGGACTTGTCTGCTGCGCACGCAGAGAAAACTTGAGGAAGATTCACTTACAATGCCCGATGGTCTACCAAGACAGCTCGAGGCGTGTACTTTTCAGTGCAGGCATTATCTGATTCAAGCACGCTTGTTGTATGCATGATTACCAGGTCACTTCCGTGCAATCATTTTGACATAAGATAACACACACACACACACACACACACACACACACACACACACACACACACACACACACACGTACGCACGCATGCGCGCGCGCACAAACACACACACGAACATACACTTATCTACCACCTTCACCACCACTAAAAGCACTCATACAAACACAACACAAGTGCATTAATTTACCGATTTTAGTCTGATTGACTCTGAATAGATATCCTTGATTCCGGGGCCTCAAGATCAATGAAATTCCCTTACACAGTTTAATTTGTTTTAATTATGTGTGCGTAGGCTAGAAGAATAATGATGAAGTGTGTAAGTAGGCTAAAAGAATACTAATTGAGCCTCAGGATCTGTGCGTGCGATAAAAAAAAAAAAGATTGAAAGACTACTGCGGAAATAAGCTAGATAGACAATCACTTCTTCCTGTAGAAAACAGGACAAAGTCGTCACACCCTAGCGTGACTGATGTAGAGCACAATGCCACCCATAGTTTATACTAGGTTGATCTGTAAAGACCGCTTCTGTCACGCTAATGACCGCTGTGTGTATTTTATTTCACGCGGAAAGCGAAATTGGTGCCACACAATAGTACAGTCGTTTATCAACCCTTCTGTTTCCGCATTCAAGGGACATTCTTCCACATGCAAGGGACATAGATTCACATGAGCCCTGCATTCGCAGGGGTTTCATGTAAATCTATGTCTCCTGCTTACCAGATTCTGTTCCATTTATTTCTCAAATTGATGTGTTATTCTCTGTCAATGGTAATGCGGCCGAGCAATTTTGTTCGCGTGTGTGATCACAGCATTCTATCTGCAAGAGACATAGATTCGCATGACCCCTGCATTAGCACGAGCTCATGTGAATCTATGTTTCTTGCTTACCAAAATCTGTTCCATAAAAATTGTGTTATTTTCGGCTAATGGTACCTACTGAGCACTATTGTTTTTGGTGTGAGATAACAAAAATGCATCAGCAAAAAACATAGATTTACATGAGACCCTGCATTCGCATGGTTTCAGGAGAATCTCTGTCTCTTGCTGACCAAAATCGGGGCTATTTATTCCTCACATTGATGTGTTATTCTTAGTTTATGGTACCAGAGGGCACTTTTGTTTGCGTATTTTCGGCTTATGGTACTACTGGGTACTTTTCTTTGCGTATGTGCTCCAAAAAGTTCGTGTGCAAGAAACATAGATTCACTTGAGCCCCTGCTTTCGCAGGGGCTCATGAGAATCTTTGTCTCTTGCTTACTATAACGGGGTCCATTTATTTTTCAAATTGATGTATTATTTTCTGTTTGTGGTACTACGGGTACTTTTGTCTGCAAGCAAACTAATTCATAACTGATTCACGAAAATCCCTGCATTTGCTGGAGCTCACGAGAATCTATGTCTCTTGCATAACAAACTGAGGTGTTACTCTGAGAGTTTAATCCTACTACTGAGTACTCAGTTTGCGTGTGTGTTTATGTACTGCGCGGCCCTTTCATGTGTGATTAGCTAGGGAGGAAATTAAAGTACTCCGTAGTGGCGTGTGATCATAGTCTGCCTTGAACTTAGTCGTCTGCCCTACTTTGTAGATTTCTGCTGTCCTTTGGCCATTATTTCTTTGCTTGCAAATGTGCGTATTTCTATGCAAGGGACAGGTAACATTATTTTGCCAAGTCTCAGATTTCATCAAATGTACTTTTTGTTCGTTTGTTCATTAACCCATATCACACTGAGGCCTAAAGCTTCAAATTTGTACACTGCCATATGCAAGCTTCATTATAGTACTTACAGATAAGGATATAGACCAATGGCTTTAGTTCAAGGGTGTTGCCAGAATAGCTTGGCGCCTATAGGCGCCAAGCTCTTCTGGCACCACCCTTGAACTATTTTGGTCAAACTTATTTCACACACTGGTGTATTCTGAATGATAAGGGTTAGTGGGATGGCTGGTTGGTTGGTGGTTTGTCGGTCGGTTGGTTGCTTCGTTGAGTGGTTGGTTTTGTGGGTATTCCTGTGCGCGTATCCCTGTTTGTTCAGTTCGATTTCTGTTTTCCCAAGATAACCTTTATGTGATGTTTGATGTTTGAAACTAGGGCATCAACGGAATACTACGCGACTGAATTTCGTCGAATAAGCCCATTTAACTCCAAGGCTGCATTTCTCAAAGTTTGGAGGTGTCTCCTAACGACTATGTACCAGTTGCAGGAGGTGGATCGACCATGATAATTCAAGGGCAGTGCCAGATTAGCTTGGCGCCATCAGGCGCCAAGCTTATTTGGCACTACCCTTGAATTTTCATGGTCGGTCCATCTCCTGCTGTAGTGCATCGAGGCTAAATGACTTAACTATTTCTACCCCAGACACACCACAGCAAGATAAGGATCGACCATGATAGTTCAAGGGTGATGCCAGAATAGCTTGGTGCCTTTGGGCGCCAAGCTATTCTGGCATCACACTTGACCTATCATGGTCGATCTGTGACCTGCACTAGAGTGCAGTCTTCAGAGGACAACGGCAACATTTGGGGATTTCATTGTTGGGGTAGAATGAGTTAAACAAAACTGTTGTGATCGAAATCAAGAACTCGGTTGCGAAAAGACGGTACTACCTTTCAGTTATCACAGTCCATCCATCTTCAAGAGGTTTACCGTGGGTAGGTGCTCCCCGAAGCGGTGTCATGGTGAGAAAAATCGAATGCACTTAAGGCCAGTTAATACTGACAATGAATTCCTTTTGAGCGCCCATACTTTCGAAATTCACCTACCTCTTATAGTAGACCAAATTGTAGGCCCTACCAAAGATCTATTAGGTGATGTAAATGAATTTAAAATCAAATTTCATTGTTTTTCGTCGCCTTTCTTGTTATTGTTGTTGTTGGTGTCATATTTGATCTTGTCGTTGTTGTTGTCGTTGTTGTTGTTGTTGTTGTTATTGTCGTCGTCATTGTTGTTGTCGTTGTTGTCATTGTTTTGTGATCGTTGTTGTCGTCGTCTTTGATGTTGTTCTTGTCATTGTTGTTCTTGTTGTTGATGATGATGACGATGTTGTTGTCATTGTCGTCGTCGTTGTTGTTGTCATTGTTGTTGTCATTGTTGTTGTCATTGTTGTTGTCATTGTTATTGTCATTGTTGTCGCCGACGTTGTTGTCATTGTTGTTGCCATTGTTGTTCTTATCGTTGTTGTTGTTGTTGTTGTCGTTGTCACTGTTGAAATGGCAGTGGAGCTCTCAGGACGTGAGGGATGGCCATTGTCGAACCATTCACCGTGGATCTCCTGTAATCTCGGGCCGTGATTATCAGCAGCGGAAGTCCCGTGAGAGGCTAGCTTCTAACTTTGTCAAGACACTCCCATGACAATCATTGACATCACAGCCTAGTGATGCCCTCCGGTGAGCAAAAAGTCCCTGAACCTACTTCGGTTTTGCTTGGCGGCTCGCGCTGTGCAGCAAGGATGAGCGCAAGAGACAGAGACTCACATGCGCCCTTGCATCTGCACGAGCGCATAAGAGTCTAAGTCTTTAGCAGATGGTCTCATGAGCCATGACAGTCTATATGTTTCTCGCTGCTAAAAAGAGATGTCTGAGAGACGGATACAACTCCTTTGAGCATTGACGGCTATTTTTCGCTTCATCGGATTCTTAAGGTTCGGACGTGTTAAGCGCGGCATCTCAGATCATTTCGACCATCATCAAGGCTAACCTTTTCAGTCCCGGGATCACGGCGAACGACGGCCAGATGCAAGAGGCGTAGATCCTCATGAGCCCCCGCATTCGCGGTGGCTCATGAGGATCTAGGCCTCTTGAAGGCGTCATTCGTAACCTCGGGCAGACCGGATATCCGGTTATGGTCTGTCATTGAGATATTAATAATGGCATTCAGGCATCCGCGGATAGGGGGTAAAAATAAAACCGATAAAGTACTGCAATAATGTGACATAAGTTCTTTTTATTTCGAGAAACTTTCAGACATTATGTGTTTTCTGTATTATATGTATATTATATGTTTGCCTTATTTGCTATAACTTAGTTCTGCCACTGGCCATGCTCTTTGGGTCCTTTTCTGCGTTTCGTCTCGTACAATGAGATATTTCTCTTAGCTGACGAAGTAAGAAACACGCTTATAAAAGACAGTTACAACAGTAAATTATGTTTTAGCCCTCTAGGCAGTTTTTGTAAGCAAGAGGACGAGACTATTGACCATCTCTTTTGGCACTGCCCAGTTGTTTCTCGTTTTTTGGACGGATCTTTTACAACTCTTTCATGTCAACTGTTCACACTGTGAACCTCGTTACTTTTAAAATAGATTTTATTTTGTTTGGTGTTGCTAAAAATGTAGTAAGTGACAATGTAATGGATCTGAGGTTACTTCTAGCCAAACATTTCATTTACAAATGCAAATTTCAAAGCTGCAATCCTTCTGTAAATTATATTTTAATTACAATAAAAGCTAGATATAGGGTAGAAGAGTGCGCAGCAGTTGTCTGGGGCAGGAGCTTTGAATTTCTGCGGGACTGGTCGCCTTACCACGGTGTTATGGCTTAGGCTGGGGAGGGAGGGGCTGGGGACATTCTGGTGGAGGTAAACTGTAATAATGATGGTGTCTTTGGCTGTCTGGAGTGGATGTCATTCGGTCCATTGTATTGTATTGTAAATATGCAACAACAAGAACAAAATTGTTTTAACTTTCTTTTCTAAGCGTGTTTTTTTTTCTTTCTTTTTCGTTGGGATGTTCTCTGCATTTTACACGCTTGGCAGCCACCTCTTTAGCCTGGATTATCCTTACCAGTTCAGTTTTATAATGTTCATATATGTTATTATATACTTTTCAAACCTCTCTTATACTGGCGCTGAACTCGTGAAGCGAAGCGTTATGATGTTTGTGTGCTGGTCTGCGATTTTTGGGCCTTACGGCTGGAAGCCGTAAGGTCCAAAATCACAGACCGGCACACAATGTATAATCCAAGGAGCATTATCTAATAACGCGTAGATTAAGCGATCCGTAGAAAAGGGTCGTTTTACGCCACATCATTTCGCCCCGTGTCACACCATGCCGTTTTATCCCCATGCGCTCTTAGCTGCAACGAGTGTTCTCGATCTTCAGAAGACACTAGCGGGGCTGCGATAACAGTTTCACTATGTCTTGGTTTATTGGTTATGTCAGTTACAACTCGCAATCAGATTTAAACACTGAATTTTGACTGTTAATTTTGTGTATTTATTTATCTGCCAGTCGCCTTTTACGACGATGTTTAGGCACGAATTAAAAAGAAAAAACGCCTATCACCTGCAACACTTATATTATTATTATTATTATTATTATTATTATTATTATTATTATTATTATTATTATTATTACCATCTCTCTCTCTCTTGGCTTGACTTCGCGAACGAAGATTTTATAGGAGTTGCCCACGACGTCTGCAGGCTTGTTCGTGGCTGCGGAGGCCAATCCGAGACAGGCAGGTTTGACCGCAGTGGCTGCAGGGGAAGGTATGGCCAGGGTTCTGAGCTGCGGCATCTCTGTTTTTTCTCCTGAGCCGCTTGTCCAAATGGTGGAGCGCCAGGTGTCACGGTCCGCAGCAAGCGAAGACCACTGGTGGTGGTCGATTTGGCAGGCACTAAGTGACTTCTTGAGACAGTCTTTGTATCTCTTCTTTGGTGCCCCTCTGTCACGGTGTCCAGTAGCAAGCTTGCCGAACAGGGTGATCTTTGGTAGGCGATGATCCTCCATCCTGGAGACATGCCCCGCCCAGCGGAGCTGTGTCCGCAGCAGCAAAGCCTCGATGCTCACAGTTTCAGCCTGTTCAAGGACCTCGACGTTGGTGACATAGTCACTCCAGTGAATGCCCAGGATGGTACGCAGGCAGCGCTGGTGGAAGCGTTCGAGGAGTCGTAGTTGGGTGCGGTAGAGGGCCCAGGACTCGGAACCATACAGCAGGGTGGTGAGGACCACAGCTCTGTACACGCTGATCTTGGTGCCTGTTTTCAGCTGTTGATTGTGCCACACCCGCTTGAAAAGTCGCCCGAAAGCGCTGTTCGCTTTTGCCAGCCTGCTGTCAAGCTCCTTGTCCAGCTTGGCGTCCGACGTGATAATGCAGCCAAGGTAAGTAAACTGGTGCACAGACTTTAGTTCAGACTCGCCAATGGTGATGTGAGGAGGGCGATACACTGTCTTGAGTGCCGGCTGATGGAGGACCTCTGTCTTTTTCAGACTGACCTCGAGTCCAAAGAGCTGGGCAGCATCTGCGAAGCAAGACGTGATGCGCTGCAGGGCTCTCTCTGTGTGTGCAACGAGGGCAGCATCATCAGCAAAAAGCAGCTCACGAATCAGTTGGTCTAGGGTTTTCGTGTGGGCCTGCAGTCGTCTGAGGTTGAACAGGCTGCCATCGAGACGATACCTGATGTACACTGCATCGTCATCATCGAGGTCCACTGTGGCCTGCTTCAACATCATGCTAAAAAAGATGGTGAAGAGGGTCCGTGCCAGCACGCAGCCCTGCTTTTCGCCGTTGAGAATAGGGAATGGTTCTGAGAGGTCATTGTTGAGTCTGACCTGGCCTTGCTGGTCCTCGTGTAGCTGGACAATCATGTTGAGAAACTTTGGGGGACAGCCAAGTCGCTCCAGGATCTGCCACATGCCTTGCCTGCTCACAGTGTCGAACGCTTTTGTTAGGTCGACAAATGTTACGTACAGCCCTTTGTTCTGCTCGCGGCACTTCTCCTGTAGCTGTCTCAGCACAAAGACCATAACGGTGGTGCTCCTGTTTGCTCTGAAGCCACACTGGCCCTCTGGGAGTTGGTCTTCAGCGATGGCAGGTACCAGCCGATTCAGGAGCAGCCTTGCAAGGATTTTCCCAGCAATGGACAGCAGGGTAATTCCCCGATAGTTGGAACAGTCAGACTTCTCGCCTTTGTTCTTGTACAGGGTGATAACGACTGCATCACGGAGATCTTTTGGTAGTGTTCCTTCCTCCCAGCAGCAGAGAAAGAGGTCATGGAGCTTGTTGTGCAGTGCTGTGCCTCCGTCCAATTCAACCTTTACTGGGAGGTGTGGGATTTGTAGGACGACTGCTTCTTGAACAGTGCGCTCAGCGCTGAAGAGGCTCTGAAAGTATTCCGACCAGCGGTTCAAGATGGAGGTATTATCTGTGAGGAGTGCCTGGCCATTCGCGCTTCGCAGGGGACTTTGTACCAGGTGCCTGGGGCCATACACTGCTTTCAGTGCTTCGTAGAAGCCCCTGTAATCACCATTGTCAGCGCAAAGCTGGGTCCTCTGTGCAAGTCTGGTCCACCACTCATTCTGGAGATCTCTGAGCTTGCGCTGGAGACTGCTGCAGACGAGGCGGAAGGCAGACTTCTTCACAGGGCAGGAAGGCTGGGCTGGGTGGGCCTGATGGGCGGCTCTTTTTTTTTTTTTTGCTAGGTGTTCCTGGATCTCTACATCGTTTTCGTCAAATATTTACTTGTTTTACAGTCGCGAGTTTAGGCACGAGTATAAAAACAAACAAACACAAGAACTATGGGTTTTAGCTGTAGAGATATAAACCCCATGCCCCTCTTTTTGAAGGCGTTAATCTGTCTGTCTGGTCGTATTTATTTTTGTGCTGTGCAGACCGCCTGGGATAATACGGAATTAAATACAAGATTTTGCATAACCAAGAATGATAAGATCAATGCACTCATACCTAACCTGCTTCTAGAGTGCCCAGTCAGATACCTTTGTGTGCCACAACAAACTCAGGTTGACAATGTCAAAATCCTTCAATACACCTAGGCAGACCTCCAAACATTATATCTGCAAGAGGCACATATTCTCATGAACCCCTGCAGTTACAGGGGCTCATGAGAATCTACGCCTCTTGCTTGCATAGATCGAAAACATTTACCTCTTCGTTTAAGGAGGTTTGGATTCAGGGCTGACTGCTTTGGTTTGTTTCTTTGTCTTCTTTGACTATTCAGCTGTTGCGATTGTCTTAAATAGAGACCTTTCTTGGCAACGACACAATAGACACGCCACAGCGCAAAAGAAAAACGATACGAGCAGTTCATGCGAGGTTTCATTAATTAGACTTCTGTCTGGGTCACATTAGGACAGATTGAAAATCGCTGGGAATGATCTCTTTACCAGTACAAGTGGCGAGTCAATGAACTTTACTTTGATAATCCTTGACAAAAACTTTGGCCTGTAATCGGAGCTCTGGGCTTACACAAGACTGTGGTCTTAGTTTACTCATTTAGGCCCGACGCACTAGAGCAGGAGATGGATCGACCGTGATGATTCTGGCACCATCTCCTGCAACTGGTATATAGTCGTCTGGTGACACTTTGAAAATTTGACGGTGGGCTTAAATGGGTTAAGAGTTGCACCTATTCAGACGGTATGACCTTTGGCTGTTTGTTGCGCAGTACGATACTATATTTATAGAGGATCACAGTACGTACCAAAAGTACATAACGCATGGGGTCTTCGAGCAGATTTATTTATTTGTTCGACTCCAGAAACAAGATGTTCACACGATGCGCGCGCGCGAGAGAGAGAGAGAGAGAGAGAGAGAGAGAGAGAGAGAGAGAGAGAGAGAGAGAGAGAGAGAGAGAGAGAGAGAGAGAGAGAGAGAGAGAGAGAGACAGACAGACAGACAGACAGACAGACAGACAGACAGACAGACAGACAGACAGACAGACAGACAGACAGACAGACAGACAGACAGACAGAGAATGACAATGACAATGAATCGTTATTTTCCAAGGATAAACAGATTTAGGTCTGAAGACCTTTCTTCCATCTTGTCCTTTCTTCCATCTTGTCCTTGAGAGAGGCAGAGAGACACACAGAGAGAGAGAGAGAGAGAGAGAGAGAGAGAGAGAGAGAGAGAGAGAGAGAGAGAGAGAGAGAGAGAGACAGACAGACAGACAGACAGACAGAGAGAGAGACAGACAGAGAGACTGAGAGACAGACAGACAGAGACAGAGACAGACAGAGACAGAGCCAGACAGAGCCAGAGAGAGAGAGAGAGAGAGAGAGAGAGAGAGAGAGAGAGAGAGAGAGAGAGAGAGAGAGAGAGAGAGAGAGAGAGAGAGAGAGAGAGAATCACTGCCAAAGACAATACATTATGTACTGTATTTTATCACTGCCACATTCTGATAGTGTAACATTCCGACCAGGATAAAGCAGAAGTAATGTTACAATACGTCCGACTTGTTTAAGTCGACAGCCAAACAGCAATCGCTGCATTCGTCCTCTAAACACTGCGCATTTGCGGGATGTTGGCGCCCTGAAAAGGCGCCGAGCTAAATAGGCACTAACCTTGAACCGTGATGCGTTATTCATCTCCGTCCCTCGAATGCCGGCTTTCAGATATTTGCATTGAAACTTTAGAGAGTTTCTAGCTCAGTGCCAGGTTTTCCATGTAACGGTGTGGGCGTGCTGAATTTGTTCATTTGTTCAACGGGCACCCGCGGAGCCACGCTGATAAGATTAATAATCATGTACGCTAGACTACCATTGAGCTGTCTCACTCAATCCATCTCCCGCATTCGACCCTGAAAGCGAAGGAGACGGATAGCGTGTTTCACGGTGTTTGCCTCCGCCGATCCCAGGCGCAGATAAGATCAGACCTGTCAAGTCCCCAGAATCGGTGTCAGTGGTTAGACACACAATCGAACACCCTCCGTCAATCGAACACCCTCTGTCCTCGCAGGATCCATCTACCTAAAAGAGACAGAGTCTTATGAACAAAGGAAGGTAGGGTGACGAAAATTGGGGCGAGGTGCGTTCAGATTTGTGCTGGCCTGTGATTTTGGACCTTAAAGCTTTCAGCCGTAAGATCCAAAATCACAGACAAACACACACGTTTAGTGGATATGATATTTTTGTATATTTGGTGTTCGTCATTCGTGGCATAGCGTCACCGCGAGTTGTGACTAGTAAACAATGCGTGTCCAATGCATTGATACGTCAAACGTGATATACGCTCATATCTTACTTTTTGTGATATTGAAAACATGTTTATCCTAAATCATTTAGTCCTTGATGTCATTCTACGAATGATCTAGGCCTACTGTCTGTTTCATTCTAGCAATAATCTTTTACCACTTTTACTGACGATATCGGTTGGAGAAAAAGACATGTGTATTTACGCGTCCTTTCGGCGGAACGGTTTCGTCAGCAGCAGTCAAATGGTTAATTAATAGAGTTAGTTAGTTATTTGGTTTTAACACTGAGCAGGCGACTAAGGCCATCTCACGGCGGTGTTAATTAATATAGGCCGTAGAATGGCTGCACATAACTATTAACGAAATGAATGAGACTGATTCGTGAACAATCTGCTTTATATCGATATGGTAAGGTAAGGATCCATTTTATCTATGCCGACGTTACTCACAAGAAGTAGGCCATCAGTGTCAATGAATTCACTCAGAAGCTGAAGACAGACAGGGATTAGGCCAGCAGACGACAGTAATGTCACGTGGTCGTACTAAATCCGGCTCTCGACAGTCAACCATATTGATCTTTTAAAGCCTTGCATTCAACTCTCTCTCCAGATGCAAGAGGCATAGATTCTCATGATAATCTATGTCTCTTGCTAACACAAGTTGCTCATCATATTGAGGGTTTGAGATTACTTATGGGACCAAACTCTGACAGACCAAGAATCGGGGAGAGGGAGCGTTGAGAGTTGTCCCTGAGGTACTAATGTACAGTGTCTGCGAAAGACAAGACTTCAAAACCTTCAAAACAAAATCCAGGAATCCACTTCTTCCAAAACCCTCTACGCTACCATGAACACACTCCTAGGCACTTCTAAAGACTCTCCTCTTCCCAACACACACAGCAAAGAAGAACTTCCGTCCGCCTTTTCCTCCTATTTTTCCGACAAAATCCAAACTCTGCGCAACACACTCGACACTCTGCCTTCTTCGCCTTGCCTCCCTGACACCCCCTTTTCCGGCACTCCCCTCTCGTCCTTCCGCCCCGTCTCTCAGGATGAAGTCCTCAAGACCATAAAGTCCATGCCTTTCAAAACCTGCGAACTAGACCCCCTCCCAGCTTCCCTCTACCAGGACGGCCTCCCAAAACTTTTGCCCTTCATTACGGACATCATCAACACATCTCTAGAAAATGGCTCCGTCCCCGATATCTTCAAGTCCGCCATCGTCCGTCCTCTCCTCAAAAAACACAACCTCGACCCAAACGAACTCAAGAACTACCGCCCAGTCTCCAATCTCTCTTTCCTGTCCAAGCTTCTTGAGAAGGTCGTCCTCAACCAACTCAACCTCCACCTCGCCAACAACAACCTCCTCAGTCCCTTCCAGTCTGCCTATCGCAAACATCACAGCACTGAAACTGCCCTTCTACATATCCTAAACGACCTGCTTCTCTCCACTGACTCGGGCAACATCTCCCTTCTTACGCTACTCGATCTCTCTGCCGCCTTCGACACCATAGACCACTCTATCCTCCTCCACCGCCTCCACCACTCCTTTGGCATCACTGACTCTGCTCACTCCTGGTTTCTCTCCTACCTCTTCGACAGACAGCAGTCCGTCACCATCGACGGCGTCTCCTCCAACCCAGTCAGGCTCTCCTGCGGCGTTCCTCAGGGGTCCGTCCTGGGCCCGGTCCTTTTTACACTCTACATCTCCCCACTGTCCAACATCATCCAGTCTCACCACATACACCACCACCTCTACGCTGACGACTCACAACTACTAGACAAAGACAAACTCGACAACACTCAGACACTACTGACTCGCACGGCTGACTGCTATGAGGACGTGAAAAACTGGATGACAGCAAACAAGCTCAAACTGAACGACGACAAAACGGAAGCCATGCTGGTAGGCACTCGCCAGAAACTTTCCCAGCTCTCTCCCTCTCTCCACCTTCAACTCGACAGCACCCCCATCTCCCTCTCTGACTCTGTCAAGAACCTTGGCGTTATCCTCGATTCCTCTCTTTCCATGACCAGCTTCGTCTCCGCCACGGCCCAGGCATGTTATTTCCACCTCCGCCGCATCAGTCAGATCAGAAAATACCTCACTACCGAAGCTGCCACCAAACTCGCTGTCTCTCTCATCTTATCTCGCATCGACTACTGCAACTCTCCTTTCTGGCCTTCCTCACTCCACCACTCTCACTCTCCAGCGCGTCCAGAACAATGCTGCCCGCCTCGTCCTCAGAAAGAAAAAATCCGACCACATCACTCCCCTGCTCAAGCTCCTTCACTGGCTCCCCATCCCCCAACGCATCCAATACAAGATTCTGTCTCTCTGCTACAAATCCCTGAACAACTACGCTCCTGCGTATCTCTCCAACTTACTTCACCCCTACACTCCTCCCCGCTCCCTCCGCTCCGCCTCTGACCCTCTCCGCCTCCTCATCCCCCGCACCAAACTCAGCACTTTCGGCCCCCGCTCTTTCTCAGTATACGGTCCAACCACCTGGAACACTCTCCCACTCTCTCTCCGTCAGAAACACTCGCTCTCCTCCTTCCAGTCTGCCCTCAAAACTCATCTCTTTTAACAGTTCTAGCACTATATCACCACACTCCCCAGCCCAAGCTGACCGTCCTAATGTATCTTCACTATTTGTGTTACGTGAGTCATTGTCTAAAGCGTGCGCATGCGTGTGCGAGTTGTGAGTGCGCGCTTAGAGTTATAATTATTATAAGATAAGCGCATTATAAATACCGTAATTATTATTATTATTATAAGACTTACGTATTTTTACATCTTGGTTGTTTCAATAAATACAAATTTCAAAAATGTATCACCAAGTCGACTTAATTAGAACAGCAGACAAAAACTGTGCCTATAATGTCATATTCGTAGAAGTCAAGATTTCTTAATCTGCGCTCTGGGCGTCAAATCCCGCTAATATAAAGCTAATCTGGAGCTGTAGGAAACTAAACACCGCTATAATTGATGCAGGAAACGAAATTAGAGCGGCAGTCTGTAGATTTTGGGTTGACTGTCTGATGCTGTCACGAGCGATGTTCGACTGATTCCAGTCACAGCCAGTTACAGTCCAGTTACAACTGGTTTAGCATTTATTGCTCCCGTTGCGTCACTTTCCAGTGTGGCTGCATGTACTCTTAAGGCCCCGCTACACATGCCGGGTTTTGAGGCCGATTCCCGATCAGTTTCGAATCGAGGGGTGATCGGGCCGGACTAAAAAATCGTGTGCACTGCCACACATTTCCCGACTTGTTTAGCCGACGGCCGGGTTTGAATCGAAGATCAAAGTCGTACCTGTTCTGCAAAATGGCTGCTAGTTTTGACAGTGATGATGATGTGCTTGCATTATCAGCAGTGTTGCATCATATTCGGGAAGAGGCGTGCGAAACACCAGCCGCACGAAAATGGTACTGATCACAACAGGCGTGTTCCGCCATTTGCAAACTACGACATGCTTTGCGAGACGCGCTCTGATTGGTTGAAGCGTACAACCGGGGCCGATTAGGACCGGAAAAATAGAGCAGGTTCTAGACACCCGATTCCCAGCCGATTGGGACCGGATCGGATAATTGACGTCATCCGATCGCAATCGGATCGGAATCGGCTTCAAAATCGGGGCACAACCGGTTCGTGTGGCGGGGCCTTTAGACCGTGCGTCAATGTCTGAAACCGTAAGGTGCAAAATTACAGACGAGTACACATGGGGCAGCTGTGGCCCTTTTCGCTTTCACAACCAGTTGCGGAAGATGAATCGACCATGATAGCTCAAGGGAAGTCTTTATACGTGTTTTTGTGCTTCATCGTGCTTACAATGTGGATTTTGCAATTCACATGGGAGAGTCTATTAACAGATCATCAGATAACCACTACCATAACATAAATATAACAATCTATAACGTTAACCCATTCACCCCTGACGCACTGCAGCAGGAGATGGGTCGACAATGATAATTCAGAGTTCAGATTCTTTATTGTCTTCCAGGCTTTCAGCCCATACACAAGGGGGAGTTGGGGGAAGGTGATTACAAAAAACACACATTAGGAACCGTGTCTAACAACAATCTGATCGTGACATGGAAACCATGACACTTATACATATGTTTGAGGAAATGTTCAGTTTGGCTCATAGTCACACACATATGCTGTCAAAACTCCGTGATTATTGGCTACACATATCACAGTCTAACAACACACATGTTAGCCCATGAACGATATCATCGTACCGCACGTGACACACAGGCCATGTCTTCCAGCAAAGCGTCACAATACTCTTTATATGGGTCAGTGTCCATAGCGTTCCACTTGCGTAAACATGACAGTGTGTCACGATCTTCTTGAGACACCTGACCGTCGTACACCTTGATGAACCAACTACAAATTTGTCGCTCACAGTCATAGGTGAAGACATAATCATCACTGTCACATATAATGATCTCGTTGCTACCGCGTGTGTCTAATACTGTTTTCTTGAACGCAGTGTTTCTTTTGACTTGCGGTAGACGAGACTGTTTGATTTTGTTTGTCAAACCAGCCACAACTGCCTTCACGTTCTCCATGACATATCCTCTCTCTGAAAGGAGCTGTTCGATGGACGTCATTTCTGATGTTTCTCCGTTAGAATCGATGGAAATGTCATGAAGGTCTTCTGTTGTAATTTGGGCTGGTAGGTCACAACACATCTTTGTCGGATCACTCATGTTGACACTAACGTAAGCTGCACGTGAATGTTCATGTGTGTCAACTGTTAGGCCTACTGCGTTATTTCTTGCTGTTTCAGCTTGCATGTCCCATTCAGAAATAAGGGTGGGGGTAGGGCTTGGCATAAACAGTCCCAAGGGCGAAGTTCTATGATTAATAAAGTCACTTGCGGCCTGTCTATGTTCGTCATGCTTGTCAATCCTGCCTTTCACAGCCATACCTGCCCCCGTGTCAGAACGACTGCTATCATTTTCAGTTGTGGGATACCCGATGGCATAATCGTTAAGCACGGCCATCGCCGCTGCCGGAGTCGTTGTTGTTGTCGTCGACACTTTGACGTAGGTTGTTGGCTGTTGTTATGGTAATTTCGTCCATGTGTTGTAGTCTGTGTCGTGCTGCTCGCTTTTGGTCCCTGCGAACCTGTCCCGGTGGTTTTCGATCCCACTGGCCAGTTGTGAGTAATGGCGCCACGCCCGGTTGTGTAGCTGACAGGCGAAGTATGACGACTGAGCTGTCACCCTCCCCTGTCACTTTCCACGACGTGACATGGTGGTCGTTGCTGAGCAGAGTGGTCAGGATGTTTGATACAGCAGCTGGGAGGCCAGTTACTGCCATGGTGGCGGCAATATCCACTTGGAAAACCAAATTCTATCGGAGCTGACAGAAAGCGTGTCGACAGGCCGCCAAGGGGAAGCCGACAATGATATAATTCAAGGGTAGGGCCAGATTAGCTTGGCGCCGCTCGGCGCCAAACTAATCTGGCACTGCCCTTGAATTATCATGGTAGATCCATCTCCTGCAACTGGTGCATAGTCATTAGATGACGCCTCCAAAATTTGGCAAATACGGCCGTCGGGCTGAAGGAGTTAACAATGAATCTTTATTTCACAACGATGAAGATAGAACAGATGATGATGATGATGATGAAACGTTTTTATTCAGGATAAAGTTTTAGGCATGCGAATGCCTCTCTTACAAACTGTCCTGCTACTCTACACACATAAATAATCAACGAGCAACACAATAAAATCTGGCGTCGAGACCTCCAAGCAGACATCAAGAAACTGGGAACCACCTGGAGTAGAATCGAAGGAGAAGCACAGGACAGGAGTTGCTGGAGGTCTCTCGTCGACGGCCTATACCCGGGTAGGGGTGACAGGCGTAAGTAAGTAAGTAAGTAAGTAAGTAACACAATAAAATATTCAAAAAACAAACAAACAAACAAACATAATGTCAAGAACATTAAAATGTACGAAAAGCATAAAAGGCGAAAAAAACAACAACAAACAAACAAACATAATAACAGCAACATAAGCTGAAGGTCATCTTGTAACGTGTCTCTGGGAATACAGCATCAATAGAGAAGAATTGAATCGTGGTATTAATTTAAAAATAAAAAGCAAAAAAGCGATAAAGAACCTGTTTTGAGCGACATACTTCATGAAAGATCACCTGCCTTTGAAGTCCATCCATCTTTTGAAAGAATGTTAGTCTTTACCCCCTTCCATGCCAATGTACGTACATTTTTGTTTCTGAAGGCTTCGTTCATTCAACGACCAAAAGCCAAAACCGTCCTAGAAACATGGATACAAACTGGTCTCAGCAAGAGGCATAGATCCTCATGAGCCCCAGCAGTCGCGGGGGCTTATGAGGATCAATGCCTATTGCAGTTGGATCGTGTTCACGTTTTCTCTGCAGCGAAGGGGTTAATGGCAGGTGACACTTTGCCTTTTAAGACTTCTCTGGAGAGAGCAGCTGTCTTCTACCGGTACCAATTTTTCTGGCAAAACAGGTGGTTAGTCAAAGCAGGTATTACTGTATTGACAAAGTCAGAGACAATGTCGTTATCAAAGGGCCGACAACCCTTGCAAGAGTCATGAATTTCCACGAGCCCTTCCTGGGCGTAGGTACAACAATGGAATGCAATTATATTGTTCGCTAATGTTCCATTCTCAACGTATGTTTATGTGCTATGAACAAATAATCAATGCAGCTTTAGCGATTACAGGGTAAGAATGGAATAAAATTTCATTGCTGTGCTTTAAATTAATTTTATTTCCTGCAGTAAACAAGTTCTATGGAAAATAAGCGGAATTATGGTTAATGCGTTTGGTTATTGTCTGGCACGGATCTCGCTACAATACCGAGGATTAAACACATTGTTAAACCTATTTAGCCGTGACACTCCTTAATAGATTATGGAACAACATAGAGTGTTTAAGGGTGGTGCCAGAATAACTTGGCGCCTTTAGGCGCTGTAACGCACGCAGACTTGCCCACAGTCGTACGCACAGACTCTCACGCAACAGACGCATACACCGCCACTGACTCAGACGGGCGCATTCATGCGGTAAAACACAACACACGGGCTCCCTTTCTAAAGTAACCTTTATACACTATAAAAGAAAAGAAAACGCTTTAAAGACTATCAAACTATATATACAAGGCTCTCTATCACACACTCAAATCACAGTATCTTTGCCAGGCTAGGTTTTAGTCTCTCAATGTCTCCAACCTGTTTGATGTTGTTGCCTGGTTACGTTGGTCCTTCTCACGTCTAGGCGTGAAAGTCCTTCGTCGTACGCGTATTGCCGTCCTGTCTCTTTGGGCACGGACGTCCTCGTTCTCGTACGGTACACTCAGTTCTCGCTTGGACTTGGGTGTCTTGGTCCCAGTCAGAATCACTCAGAAGAGCTGGAGGGATGACCTCACGTAGGTCCCACCTGCGACTCGACGTCTCGGCGTCTGTCTTCCACTCTTGTTACAAGAACTCTAAATAGATAACAAAAGTCCCAACGTAACACTTGCTAAACACACAACATATTGGATCAATGAGAAACGTCACGTAACCTAACTGATACAAATAACTCACACGTTCATTCACACACACACACACACGTGCTTCATAAACTATCTTCGTATCACCCCCATATATCAGTCACTATCTTGAAACAGACTATAGCCTAACTGACACTCTTGCTATACATTACTCTATACCCTGGAAAAGACTATGCTTACCCAACCACGTACTATCTTCATAGCGGCTTAGACATACACACTTCATATTCCTTTAGTCATCTAACTCGGTAAACAACTGTATACAAAAACACCGGTTACTTCACCGAATTCTAAACATACTATACTAAACCAAACCGGAACACCGCTATACAACCACATTAATCTTACCACGCATACTGTCTTTAACTAAACAACTATCAATACTACGTTTATAGAAACATACCTGAAATCTAGGCTTCAGAGTCAGGGAATGCGGGCTAGGTAACTCGAACACAACCGTTCCATACGACAAGACAGCCCGCAATAACCAAACTAGACCTCTGACAGTCACAGCTTCCGCCTAGAACTCACTAAACAGAACTCACTAAAAAAAAAAACCGTGCTAACCATGTCTTACAGATTTCACGTACGTCTAGTCCAACACGGACTTTCGGCAACAAACCGTTAACAAAAACCGTACCGTACTAATCCTACTAAATGAGCACTATGCCCGAGCATAGAGCTTCATCACAGGCGCCAAGTTATTCTGGCATCACCCTTGAACTATCGTGGTCGATCGGACTTCTGATGTGTACTGAAGTCTTCAATAAAAGGTTCAAAATTTGTGATTGCGATCTTTTGCGTTAGGTGTGGTGTAGGGAGATTTGAGGAAACCGAGGGGTTTAGGTTTCCATTGTAAACAGTTAATTAAAATAAGGACTTAATGTTGTGGAACAGACGTTAATGTGTTAGTTGTGTTGGGGATCCCTCATTTCTTTTCACGAGAACAAACGAGCGGGCATGTGCAAGAATAGACGTGCGCGCGTGCCAGCACGCACATACACGTGCACACGCACGCATGCGCTCACTAACGCACGCACACTCACGCACAAACACACGCGTGCACGCACACACACAAACACACACTAACACACACGCGCGCGCTCGCGTAAGCACGCACGCATACATCACACACACACACACACACACACATACACACAGACACACACACACAAACACACACACACTGACACACCATCACACACTCACACACACACACACACACACACGCTGACACGCACATACAGTCACACACGCATCTCGCAACTCATCACTTCCACGAATGTGATCGTCGCTTCAACTTTTGGACCCCACAACCCCCACCCCCTCACCCCCAACCCCAGGAGCCCCCCTCCCCCCCCCCCCCACACACACACCCCAACCCCAACCCCACATCCCTCTCACCCCAACCTGCTCCCATCCACTAACTGCAACCCCTATCCGCCGCAGTAGCCTATCATAAATTTTATCTTATTAATTTTAAAACGGTATATCGCTACTCCGCAATGCCAGCCAGTGTTAAATGAAGGCATTGGGCTAATGGTTCTCATTTTTGTCTAACAAACTAAGAAGCCTCTAGGGAGGAATACGGGATTTGAACGTAACCATCTGATGTAAAATCACAGGCAATGAGGGTCACGATCCCTTCAGATTGAAAAAGGTAACCTCTGAGCGCACGCCTTCGAGGTTGAAAAAAGTAATTACGTGTTGGTCTATGATTTTTTGGGGAGCTGAGGGTTTTAGCAATTCGTGTGCTGGTCTGTGATTTTTTTTTTTTTTTTTTTTGTATCTCTGGCTTCCAGGTCGAAAATCACAGACCAGCACACAGAGATGGACGCCAGTCTGACTGAAATAACGTCAGTGCTGGCGGGACGCGTCATGAACCAAGAGGCGTTGTGGAATTAATAACTGTATACACTTCAGGAAGAAAGGATTTGTCTGCACTTTTATTTTTGTAAGAAGAGAGACGTGTTACCTTGAACTAAAAGTGTAGAGAGACCATCTTTAACTAACTGTACTAACTGACCTGAAATATGTGAACTACATTTTTTAAAAAATTTAAGCTGATCCGTGCTTATTTTGTTTCCGCAGAAATCTGTGTTCACTGAACGACCAAAAGCCAAAACTGTCCAAAGAGCATGGGCACAAAGTGGTCTTCAGCAAGAGGCATAGATCCTCATGAGCCCCCGCAGTCGCGGAGGCTCATGAGGATC
This sequence comes from Semisulcospira habei, assembly GCA_036245525.1. Taxonomy (NCBI): domain Eukaryota; kingdom Metazoa; phylum Mollusca; class Gastropoda; family Semisulcospiridae; genus Semisulcospira; species Semisulcospira habei. The sequence goes on from BTPG01000008.1 coordinate 53,293,318, forward strand.
TATGCCTCTAGCAGTTTGATTCGCGTTTACGTTTACTCGACAGTGAAGGGGTCCATGTGTTTTTATCCTTTCACTGCTCGTAGACGCAGGCTATAATTTATTTCAGAACTCTTTCTTTGTAAATTCAGCGGCAGAGATCTCCAGCAGTCCAAGGAACATGGATATGTAAAAAGTGTTTGGGTTTTTTTTTTAGCAAGAGGTATAGATCCTCATGAGCCCTTGCAACTGCCAGGGGGCTCATGAGAAATCTATACCTCTTGCAGTTGGATGGTGTTCACTTTTTCTCGGCAGCGAGTGGGTTAATGAGTAACTAGACCCACTCGCTCTTGGCGTTTGTCTACCGCTTAGTGTGAGCGTGTAGTTGAAACACCAATGGCATCCGGTCTGGAGCCCTAACGTCCTTAACCCATTCAGCCCTGACGCCCTACAGCAGGAGATGGGTCGACCGCCATGATAATTCAAGGGTAGTGCCAGACTAGCTTGGCGCCTGTCGGCGCCAAGCTAATCTGGCACTGCCCTTGAATTATCATGGGCGATCCATCTCATGCACCTGGTGCATAGATAGTCATAAGATAACACCTCCCAAATTTGGGAAATACGGCCGTCGGGCTGAATGAGTTAATCGCACCACAGCACATATTGTCCGGCCGAGAGCGTCAGGTCCTAAATATCAGAACAGCTCATATTATGCGCTGTTCTGCTATTGTGAACCTGACGCTCGCGGTCGGATGTATTATTCTGTTCAGGGCATGACAGTATCTCCTACGGGGTCAGTATTTTCGCAAAACTCCGCATCATATTATCTATAGATGATATGATAGTTTTTCACAAAGGGTATTTACACGAAACTGTCTTCTTTCAGTCTCTACTCATCTTTTTCTCTTTGGCCTTGCTCTATTCGACTTTCTTCTCTGGTCGCACGTTCTCAAGGCAATGGGAGTACTCTTGTCACGTGTTACCAAGGTAAAATGTGATAAGCTAACTCCCTTAATACCTGTTACGATGACAATCTTACTCCGGCGCTGAGCAAAGCGTTCTCCTCCAAATACGTCTTTGGTCAATCACTTTTCTCAGAACAGACATACACTAATGTTCATTCAGTCAAACCTCTAAACAAAAATATGCCAATAAATAAACAATTTAGGGGGCTACACAACAAAAAGAACTATATGTATGTGTTCTATGATACCGTTGGTACCAGTTTCATACAAAACATAACTGAAATGATTGGATAAGTTAGATAAATATGAACGACAGAAAACAAAAACAGCTGAATCAAAGGCCTTTTTTTCGATTAGTTCCGGGTTTACTGAACGTCTACGGCACCGAAGTAAGCAAACGCCCTATGTTGTACTGACCTACTGACCGTATTGGAAACGGCGAAAAAACAAGAAGCTGGTGAAATACAAAAATGAGGGTGTTGTGCAACAAAATAGCTATATTCACGCCTTGTGTTCAGCATACAAAGGAATGACTGAAATGTATTAAACTAAAAAAAATACTTGAGAGAGAAATTCCAGGCCGAATGCAGTTTGCTCGATGTTGTTGACTGATAGTCGGAAGTATTGTGATTTGCGTCCCCTTAATCTCTACGTCATACGTAAAGATTGGGGTCCTTTCAAATGGTATACTTCACGCTTATACTTTTGACAGTTGAAGACAAATCGTTGTATTACGAGTTAGGCTTTGCCAGTGGTGCTTGTCGGATCTCGGGTCCGATTAGGGGCGCCGGGGGGGGGGAGGGGGGGGGGTTGGAGAGAAAAGGAGGGGGGGGGGAGGGAGGGTCAATGTCTCGGACTAAAGCCCTCGACTCTTTCCTCCGGCATTGACCCCCCAGTCCCGACCGGACCCTCGAGGCAAAAAGAACCACTCGTAATACAACTAATAATCTCCTGTGGGGTGTTCCGCGAAACACTGCAACATATATAGAGGATATAACACTCATTATCTCCTACGGGGCATTTGAGCGAAACGGCGCATCATATAAAGATAATATATTTTCTCCCATAGGATATATATCCGCGAAACTCCGCATCATATATAGAGGATAGGATAGTATCTCCTACGGGGTATTTCCGCGAAACTCCGCATCATATATAGAGGATAGGATAGTATCTCCTACGGGGTATTTCCGCGAAACTCCGCATCATATATAGAGGATAGGATAGTATCTCCTACGGGGTATTTCCGCAAAAAATCCACATCATATGTAAAGGATAGGACAGTATCTCCCACGGGATTTTCTGGCAATTTACTTACACCTTATTATGGCTGAACCCTTAGTTTGAATTTGGGAACTGTTGTCTAAAGCCCTTTTACAGTTCGAACGAGGGGACAGCTGCATGAGTGAGCTTAGTTCAGCGCCAGCCACTAAGCAAGGTGCTCCCCAGGGTTAAACTCACTCATGCAACTGAGCCAGGAAACAGATAGACCAGGAAACAGATAGACCATGACAGTTCAAGTGTGGTGCAGGAATAATTTGGCGCCTAGTGGCGCCAAATTATTCCTGCACCACCCATTGAACGGTCATGGACGATCTGTTTCCATTATAGTGGGTTATAGTGGGCCAAACTAAAGGCTTTGCCAACAGTACAAGAACGCTGCACGTACGCCCTTCTACAATTACAAAATAAATCGGGGTCTGTCAATCAAATGTTAACGAACAAGTATAGACGCCTGCTCCAAGTTTACGACCAGATGGTATCAGAGTTCTACCATGTCGCCACAATCGGACACCTAATCTGCCTAATCTGTCTACAATCTATTGATCTAATCAGGACAAAATAACACTGGAACGCATAGGATTTAATTTATTAAATGAAACCCATCCCACCAGGAAAGGAATAAAGACCAGCAAATAAGAAACATACTTTGAAAGGACAAACACAAAGCAGTTCAGTAAAGCGAGTTTGTTTTTTTTTAACTTTGTTGATTTTTTTCATTGTATTTCAAACGATTGGCAACATCCTTTTTCGTAATGATTAGACATTCCATTGACTAGGCGGATCTCTGTCGTTTTATGGCAAAAGCCAATGTGTCCATTTTTGAGAAAAGCGATATTGTCACTGTAGGTCAACGAAAATCTCGCTTTTCTATAAAAATGGACATACTGGTTTTGGTCAAATAACGGCCGATCAGCTTGTTACAACAAGCTAGACGTCTCAACGTCCGGCTGAACTCCGCAGGCCAGATAATGCCGACTTCATTGCCGATGATTGTTTGTTGTTTGCTTCTTTAACCCTTTGGTTGTCGGTAGCGCTTTTTTGTCGCGGTGACGCCCGCAGGAATCATCGCGACAAACTGCGCTACCGACAACCAAAGGGTTAAGCTTGAGAATACACACTTGAAAAGCTCTTTTAAAAAGTTTGACTTCAAATCTGTTCTATCAAAGATCAGCAGAGATCAGACTTAAACACGGACATTTTAGTTGAGAAGAGCAATGGCGACTTGCGGTCATATCCACAGAATAAGGATGTCAAATATTTAAATAAAAGAGTGATTCACAGAGTGTTTTAGAGCGACCTACTCGAGGCAGTAAAAGGTTTAATTCATTCAGTCCGACGGCCGTAAATCCCAAATTCGGGAGGCGTCATCTAATGACTATGCACCAGTTGCAGGAGATGGATTGACCATGATAATTCAAGGGCAGTGCCAGATTAGCTTGGCGCCGAAAGGCGCCAAGCTAATCTGGCACTACCCTTGAATTATCATGGTCGACCCATCTACTGTTGTAGTGCGTCAGAGTTGAATGTGTTAATGTCTCCTTTATATTTTGTTCTGTACATCTTACAATAATGCTGGACACAGGCCCGCTGACTAATATGATCACGTTTAAATGTCGTAAAATGGGTGACCTTTCTGCTCTTCTTCCCCTTTTGAATGCAGGAGACTTCTTTCCGCTACGCCGCTCAAAAGACAGTGGGAACCTCTCGTACGCGTGGTTAATCAGATGGGTTGTGAAAACAAAGACAGAAAAGTAACAGCGTTGATAGCACTTTGCACAATGCCCACCATGGTGCAAATCGCTTTTCACATATAACGATCCTTTCGAGCACAAATCTGGTATGGCCGTTACGCACACGCTTTAAAGTGACCCTCCTATTTCTAACACAGACAATCAATCATTTATTAAAAAATATGCACGATTCATATAACTCACTATCAACGCATCGCTACATTCTGTATGTTTGGCAGCTGTGCCAATTTGTCAAATGTTTGTGCAGGTTTGTTGAATAGATTGTTTGTGATAACCCACTTTTACCGGGACTCAAAAAGCAACACCAAATTGAAAGAGGCATAGATCATTATGAGCCCACGCGGATGCGGGGACTCATGAGTATCTATGCCTCTTGTTGGCCTCAGTTATGTCCGTGTGCCCTCAGGCAGCGGTCTGCAATGATTTGAGACATCGTTTTTAGACGATGGCCATGAACGGGATTTACTTTCTGCAGTAATAGCTACACACATTGATAGTATTCGTTTATTATCTCGCAAATGACATTTTGAGAGCGTAAATTCTCCTAATCGCTTGGAGAAAAAGGTCTCGGACTACATATTTTGACCGAAGTGTAAAATGCTGATTTTATATTGTATATATATATTTTTCTATTTATTCCCCCCCCCCGTCCCCCCCCCCACTCCCCTCTCCCCCCCCCCCCACCCCCTCTAGAAAACACAAAATGGTTTAGTTACGAGGTTGCATGCGAACACAAACGATGTAAAAAAAAAAATTAAATGTCAGCAGGGTTCGTGAGAATCTTTTCGTTCATGGTGGTAACAGTTACGCTCATGTCTTGTTCACTGTCCTAGATATATTTCGACCTTCGGTTCAAAATTTTAATTTAAAATAATTTACTGTCCAACAGGTTTTAAAAAACTGGCTTTTGGCTTCATTTAACCGAATTGCAGTTTAGCTGACAAGTCTTTTGTTCTCAGTGTGTGCTGGTGTGTGATTTTGGACTTTACGACCTTAGGCCTTAAGGTCCAAAATCACAGACCAGCACACATGTCGTGTTTACAGTGTGTGTGTCGTCGCTTGAAAGAACACTTAGCAATGCCGGCTTGAATGGCAGTCTTGTTTCGCATGCCGCAAATGCAGTATAAGTTCCACGGATGGTTTAATTCCACATGTGTAAATAATCTGCTTTTGTAATCAAGACACAAAGGAAGCCTTTCCCTTAGAGTGTTTTGTTTATAAAACAGTAGAGGAAACGCGGGATTGCTATGAGCTGCGCTCAGCGGTCAAATGATTTTGTGTTTCCTTATTTAGCTTTTTTTTCCACTTCAGTTGGGAAACAAATTCGGACAGCCTACTTGCCAATAGCCCTACTTCCACCCGCGAGAGTGCAAATTGTCCTGAGCCTCAACACTGGTTGAGACTTAACGTGCACCTGTGTCGTGGTAATAGGTCAGTCCGTTCAAGCGAGATTACGCGAGATTACAATGCTGGAAAAATACTGCGTATAAAGAACTCTTTGAAGCAAACATTAGCACCTACTAACCCCTCCCGCACGTACACACATCATCTCTTTTCCCAGAGACTGCTAGACTAGTTCATTCATGACAGCAGATCCTAACAGTCCGTACCTCTATTGTATTCTGCGTCAACTCCCTGGGCACACTGCTTTTCTCCCTCGATTCGCTACCGCTGATCAGCGGTAGCAAATGGAGGCAGACAACCAGTGTGCTTCCTTGGATGAACTCAATGTTATAACGAAAGAGATGTTTTGTCTGTGTTCATGCAAGACTTGTATTGTGCAGTAGACTGTGCGCTGCCTAACTGACGTGGCGACTGGTCTCCTGCACATAACCCATTCAGCCCTGAAGCACTATAACAGGGGATGGGTCGACCATGATAATTTAAGGGTAGTGCCAGATTAGCTTGGCGCCTCTCGGCCTCTCGGCGCCAAGCTAATCTGGCATTGCCCTTGAATTATCATGGTCGATCCATCTCCTGCAACTGGTACATAGTCATTACATGACGCCTCCAAAATTTGGGAAATACGGCCGTCGGGCTGAATGAGATAATAATTATATGGTCTTGGCACCGTTTCAGTTGACTGTCGTCTGCGTCTTATGTTCTGTATCTGTTGTTTATGTCAGTGTTTCCTCTTCCTTCAGCATGTTGAATCAGCGTCATGGTGGGAACAGAGCGTGTGAATGGGGAAGGGAGCCAATGCGAATGAAACGGCGAGTGACTACGGAAAAGTGGGAAATGCATTTTGTTGTGTGTATATCGGATCAAAAGAAAAGTTTCTCTGTCAACTTGGCATGGGACAATATAGTTTTCTTACCCTAAATCTGAATATGGAAACAGTGCCCGCTGCTGACATCAGGCCCTTCAGCCAACTGTTGCGGTCAAGCAATTCCCCATGGCGTACGCCAGATGTGTACCAGATAGTGTATCAGTATTTAGGGTCACTTGTCTGCAGAAAATGGGGAAAACGGTTACCAACATTATTGTGCTTTTGTGAGATTTTGGAGCATAGTGCTCTACGAGTAATGTTCGTACTATGTGTAATGTGAACAGAAATCATCAGTACTCCCTACACGGACATACCCTTGACGAGGTAAGCTCCACAAAGTACCTGTGCCTGACCATACAAAAGGATGCCACCTGGGACATCCACATCAACCAGATATGCAGCAAGGCAAACCAGATGCTGGGGTTCCTGCGGAGAAACCTGAAGATTGGTTCAGTCGCAGTCAAGGAGCTTGCCTACAAGTCGCTGGCCCGGCCCATCCTGGAGTATGCCAGCTGTGTGTGGGACCCGCATCAGCACAAGGAAATTGCCAAGATCGAGTCAGTCCAGAGAAGAGCAGCCCACTTTGTCCTGAACAGAAATAGGAGCACATCCAGTGTGGGGCAAATGCTGCAGCACCTGAACTGGCAACTCTCCAAGAGCGCAGAAGTAGGGCTCGTTTAGCAATGTTATATAAAATCAAGACTGGCCTAGCTTTCGCCCATTGCAAGCAGCTCATCTCCTCCGACGTGCGAGCCCGACGCGGTCACACTCAACAGTTCCAGAGGACCCCATGCCGGACAGCCTACAGGAACGAATCCTTCTTTCCAAGGACCATCAGATACTGGAACACCCTCCCTGAAGACACAATACAGGCTTCTTCGCTTGATGACTTCATTGCGATGGTATCAAGCCTCAACCGTTGACCCAATCGTGGCCTGCCACCTGCTAGAGTAGGGCTGATGATGGCTAGTGCTATACTGGTCGGGGTTTAAACCCAGGAGACCGATACGGTAGCCAGGCCGTAGGCCTAGCCGGAGGCACCGAAACAGCAGCTGGCTCACAACACCTCCCTCCCTCCCTCCCACCCCCAACCCACCCACCCTTGACCCCTCCCCAGTTTCCCAACTTAGAAACCAGAAGTAAGTTACTTTTTTTCTGCGCACCACCAGCACCCAGCAATAATGTTCAATTGGTTGACCGTGGCATTGAAAACAGAAGAAGAATGCGTGTTGGTTTATGATTTTAGACCGTACGGCTGTACACTGCAATATCCAAATTCAGCGACCAGCTCATGTAAAGTAGTAGGTACTATAGCCATACTCTTCCAATACAGGCTCCAAATTTGATATGAATGGTCACAAACTAGCAGTTATAATGCTGGGAAATGTGAACTTATCCACCAAATTGCCTTCGGGTACTTTTTGCCTCACGCTGCCAATTATTGGATTTACTTCCAAATTAGTACGAATGTGCTAAATCCGACCCATTCATAAACACCATGAAGCAAACCTAAAGAAGTACTATTAGCAGTCACTCCCAACCCCTTCTCTCTCTCTCTCTCTCTCTCTCTCTCTCTCTCTCTCTCTCTCTCTCTCTCTCTCTCTCTCTCTCTCTCTCTCTCTCTCTCTCTCTCTCTGTGCCAGCGCACATAACACACTGACTCTGGTTCATTTACCTCTTTGAAGGAAAGCCCCTTCAAGTACCTGCTATCTAACAGCTCATTCACTGGTTCGGGTATCCCCATCGCCTAAAGCCTTGATATTAACCTCCGCGCGCACGTGTATGTTTGTGTGTGTGCGCGCACGTGCGTGCGTGCGCGAGTGTGTGTGTGTGGGTGGGTGGGTGCGGCGAGAGCGTGCGCGCGTGTTTGATTTCAGTGAAAGAAGGAATTTTAAAGAATATCTTCTTCTTTGTTTTTGTCATTCACATTATTACCCATCATAATCGGTGTCCTCCATTTTGCCTTATCCATCCTATTTTTTTTTTTTTGAACGACTCGTTATTATGTGTACTTGTATGTTAGCAGCTTTGTATCTTTGTATGTTAGTAGCTTTGTACTTTGTATGTTAGTAGCTTTGTACCTTTGTACGTTAGTAGCTTTGCACCTTTGTATGTTAGTAGCTCTGTAGCAGAGTTGTACCTTTGTAGATTAGCAACGGCAAGCGTGAAAAATGGCACATGTGCTAACTGCTTCTTCCGTTCAGAAATAAAGTTTCATCTCTCTCTCTCTCTCTCTCTCTCTCTCTCTCTCTCTCTCTCTCTCTCTCTCTCTCTCTCTCTCTCTCTCTCTCTCTCTCTCTCTCTCTCTCTCTCTCTCTCTCTCTCTCTCTCTCTCTCTCTCTCTCTCATACACACACGCTCATTTTAAGAAATCCTGCTCATTCATAAGCCAAAGGAACTTATTCAATGTCGCCATTCCGAAATTTGGCAGTTGTTCATTAGAGCATACATAACAGTTTAAGAACACAGATCGTCCATAATAGTTCAAGGATGGTGCCAGAATAGCTTGGCGCCTACAGGCGCCAAGCTATTCTGGCACCACCCTTGAACTATCATGGGTGATCCACACTCTGCTGTAGACTGGGATACCAGGGGTGGGTGGATTAACTATCTATAGAAGTACTATTAGGTGCTATAAGTACCAAAGGTTGGGGATTATTGTGTCTGATTCTAAAAATACTGGGATAGTCTGTTCCCATTGGCAAGAAGCATAATTGTGTGTGGTTTAACCCCTTCGCTACCAGTTATCACGAATGCGCTTCTGAAACGACTGCACACTTCCCGCATTTGCGTGAAGAAAACAGAGGTAAATGGGACCCCCCAAAATAGGCATAAAGAACATAAAACTAACAAGAGACATAAGTCCTCATGAGCGCCCGAGACTGCGGGGGCTCATGAGTGTTTATGAGTCTCTTGCAGCTGGGTGGCGTTCGCCTTACCCGAGCAGTTAAGGGTTTAAATCATTATGATTAGAGCATGCGAACTATTGTAGATTGAATTAGGATTTTTTGGGGGGCGTATCTGTACTTTCACGTGACCGTGTCCATGACCTATGATAAATAATATAGCTCTAAGGGAAGCTTTTGTAACGTGTGATTGTGTGCGTGCGATACATTTGGGGAATGTTTAATTTAAGCTCGAAAAGAAAAGAAGAGAAAGTAAGTTGAGTGTGGGTGCTTAAAATAAAATAAAAATTGAAGAATGCCAACACGAATGAACAAACATTTTAACGAAGACTGATGTTCTTTTTAAAGGTATTCTCAAGTGCTTAAGTATTGTCAGCTCCAGATGCTGGCGCGAGTACGCATGCGCTTGGGCGCAGGCAAGTACTCCAAAATGTATTTTGAGCTGCAGACAAACACAGGAAATGATGAGATCGCAGTAAAGTCAATGAGTCAGATGGAGCGGAAAAAACAACACACACACACACACACACACACACACACACACACACACACACACACACACACACACACACACACACACACACACACACACACACACACACACGCACGCGCGCGCACGCACACACACACACACACACCGTACACACACACACACACACACACACACAGTACAAACAAGTTAAACGTCTTTTGTTATGGGTGATTTCACAGCCGGATTACCGAATAGGGTCTGTACACATTTTAACCCCATCGGGTTCCAACCCACGACCTCATAATGATCAAGAGTCCGACGCTCTAGCTAGCGCCTAAGCCAACTCGCACGTATTCAAACATACAGACAACGAAAGTATAGTGAGGGAGTGAGGGATGGCCTGTTGGAAATGCACGTATGCTGGTCTGTGATCTTGGACCTTACGGCTGAAAGCCGTAAGGTCCAAAATCACAGGCCAGCACACAATTACCGCGAGTGCACGGATGCAGCGTCGGAAGCGGCGTAAGTCGCAGAAAACGCCTCCGACAACAAACTGATTGCTGTATTGTCAGGGGATTATTCTCGGTCTGGTCGACTCAGGCGGCTGTCCAAGTCAGCAAGAGGTCGCCAGGCCAGACGTCGACCGCTGTTTGCCCGCGCGCGAGCCAAAAGCGGTGGACGCCGGGCCCCACGAGCTATTGCCTCCTGTGTTGGTTTAGGTGTGGCTATTTTGCACAATGCGTCATCAATCACCCAAAGAACTCCAATCACTGAGGATTCGGAGTAGAAGATGTCAGACGATGGTGCCCGCCCTTGCAAGCTCTGTATGATATAATCAGTATGATATAATTCATTTCGAAGATGGAAAAGCCAGACCGCTGCTCAACTATAGCAGAGAGAACCATCAATAGGAACCTTTTCTTATGTCAATATTATGTTGAAAACAGATTTAGGAGCTGAATAGTAAACATCCCATATAACAATCCGTCAGGGAATCCAGTTTTCATTGTTGTTTCATGCTACGTTTGTTAAAGAGAAACCCCAACGGAGAAAGAAACACGCTTAGTTATAAGACACTTTATTTTTTTTTCCAAATACAGTCCCGTACGCTTAAGTCGAACGAATTTTTCTTCTCCGGTCAAAGCTGTTTTTTCTATTGTGTTGTACCCGTCTTTTCTAAGCGTGTTTCTTTCTCCGTTGGGTACTTCTTTGTTCTTTCTATGACTAATTTTACAACGACACCTCGAACTCGCTTAAGTCGAACTTCGGATAAATCGAACATGTTTCTCCGCTCAAAGGTCGGATAAGGCGAACTTCAACTCATTCTACCCCAACACCGAAATCCTTAAATTTTGCCGTTGTCCTCTTAAGACTGCATTGTAGTGCAGGACACAGATCGACCATGATAGTTCAAGGGTGATGCCAGAATAGCTTGGCGCCCATAGGCGCCAAGCTATTCTGGCATCACCCTTGAACTATCATGGTCGATCCTTATCTTGCTGTGGTGTGCCTGGGGTAGAATGAGTTTTAAAAAATGCAGTTCCATACGCCGCGGTCAAAGACGGATAGGTGGAAAAACGTTTAAGTCGAACCATTTTCCCCTGTCCAAAGCTGCTCTTCTAGGACTCATTTTACAACGTATTTCTAAAAAGGCCAGTTTGGGATAATTATAATTCGGCCGATAAGTCGAATGCGTTTCTCATTTTCCAAACTTCGAACCAAACTCGGATAATTCAAACTCAAATATTTATGGTCTTTTGAACACACAGCGACAATTTTCCCGCCGGCACCTTCTGATCACCTTTCGTTGTCGATTGCTGCCCACCTCGAACTTCGGGCCCGTCGAACGTGGTCGTCATTAAACAAATGGTGTGTGTGTGTGTGTGTGTGTGTGTGTGTGTGTGTGTGTGTGTGTGTGTGTGTGTGTGTGTGTGTGTGTGTGTGTGTGTGCGTGTGTTTGCGCGTGCTCGTATGTGTGTGTGTGTGTGTGTGTGTGTGTGCGTGCGTGCGTGCGTGCGTGCGTGCAAGCGACGTGTTCATGACAATAGAAGATCAATAGCTGGCAATACCTGCTTTGTATTCAAATGTTCCCAGTGTGTTTTACAATAATGCTGAACAAAGAAGTACATGTAAGTAATGAAAGACTTCTCTGCTGTTCTCAGTTCTCCTTTGTGCATGGGAGAGTTCCAACGACATTTACCAGGGGCACTAGAAAACCTTTGTTACGTGTGCATATTCACATGGATTGTGAACAGAGTCAAAAGGTCTCCGCTGAGGCAAGACATGGCGAATTCGTTTTATCAGGAAAAGTTAGCAATCAAAGCTCACCCTTGAGCAGACTGCTTTAATGCCACCATTGCGGCATATTTCTTGTGTTTTCTTTTTGTTTGGCACTGATTAGTATTGTTATATGTTTTCAGCCAAACACGTAACAATCGTAAGGAACTGAGAACAATAACCACAAATTGAGTCGGTCGGTCCCTGTTACGCGTATTCTCTCTTTTTTTTTTTTTTGATCATTACTGATGGTACAGAAATAAGAAGTGTACTCATTTCTGTAATATCAACGTGTTTGGAAAGAAGGTGCGTCTGACTTTACGAGGATGAAAAGATGGAATACAGATTAAATTCTCATCCAAATGCAATGAATTTGTTGAACTTTAAGTCCAAAATTGTGTTCATTTGGGTGTAAATTCTTTGAGTCGTGGATTTAAGAAAATTCCCAAAGGGAAAAATAACATCCTCAATTATAGCTACTTACAGAAGTCGCCGAAAACGTTCATCGTATTACGGTGTCTGTCTGTCTGTCTGTCTGTCTGTCCGTCCGTCTCAATCTCTTTCCCCGGTATCTGAGAGATTCATTTCAGGTGTCAATAAATTCTGACGTGCCCTTCTATCGGTTCTTTTTGTCTGTTTCAACGTCATTTTTCATATCTTATTTTTATCTTGGTGAGAAGAAAATTGAGTGTTATGAACATACTTTTGGTCTTATCCGTATGACGGATAGGTCGAACGACGGTTAAGTCGAACGAAAACAAATTTCCCCTGCAGGTTCGACTTAACCCTAACCAGTGTGTGAAATAAGTTTGACTAAAATAGTTGTAGGGTAGTGTCAGAATAGCTGTGCCTCAAGGTGCTAAGCTATTCTGGCACCACCCTTGAACTAAAGCCATTGGTCTATATCCTTATCTGGAAATACTATAATGTAGCTTACATATGGCAGTGTACACATTTAAAGCTTTTAAAGTACCATTACGCATAAATCTGAAGACACATTTTAGCACCATTTGTGCTTGTTGTGCCTTGTCGACACACCTAATGAAACATTAACAGCAGTTTGGACACGCACCAAAAGCACACGCGTAATCGCACTTATTTATTCTGTGCTGCCGTTAGCGGGCCAATCTATTGTTAGCTGTTTCTGGTACTGATACCGTTGTATTTCTAGAAGGGAGTGAAGTTATTGTCTCGTTACTTGATATAAAGACGACGTGTGCTGAACTGGATAGTCCTGTGTCTAAATGAACCATAGCTAGACCTGTGTGTAGCATCTCGCAACCATCTGTCACAGAAGTGTATCTTCGTGAATAGTTACGGCGGTAGTGGGCCTTCGCTACTTATCTTGCTTCTTCGCACTTACAGGAAAAGTAGCGACTGAATTGCACACTTGTTTGTTTGTCTTTTTTTCTAAATATTAACAAATTGTGTTGTAACTGTCATTTCAAAGCCCTTTTCCTTCTCCGTTGAGTTCTTCTCTGCATTTTACACGCTTGACAGTCACCATGTTGGTATGTATGACGTTTGTTATAAGTGAAAACATTCACACAGAAAGAGTGTTGTCGGGATCCCTGAAAAGCTGTTTTTATATCCGAATTTTGATATATCGGACCTTGTTATAATGAGAGTAAACTATCATTGGGTTTTTATATTGTTGTTGGTGATATTTTTCAGACAACGCGCTCAGGGGCTTCTTAGAGGTTCCTTAACGTGTCATCCGTTTTCCCGCTGAACTCTTCAACTTTTTTATGCATGGATCTGCATGAGGCGTAGATGTTCATGACGTCCTGACGATCTATCCTTTTATTGTTCCAATTTCATGTGAATCTGCATTTGTCACATTCTCATTTAGGGGAGTAGAATGTACGCCTTTTGCCGGCTGTTTTGTATGTTACTCAAAAATAGTCTGCCTTGTGACGGAAAATTTTTTAAAAAGTAAGCCAGAATGAGTTCGTTTTGTGAAAAGCATTATTTTCATTCTAATATAATTAAAAGCTTGCTTTTTATAAAAATGTGTACTGATGAGCAAGAGAAATGGGACATTTTGGGAACCATCAGAAACACTTTAGTGTTTCTTATGATTCCAAAAATGTCGCTTTTTTTTTTGCTCGTCAGTATACATATAGTTTTGTGTCCTCAGAGCTCATCACATGCATTCTTACTTTCCTCTGCATGTGCGCCGAGGGAGTACTCGTATAATTATTGCTGGCCTACCGTGAAACATCAATTTTTTGTGCCGCCGTCTGTTGGAACCTCTGAGAATTCATTGTTCAGTCCTTTCGTACAGTCTGCATTGTCACCGTTCCTCGTCTTTCCAACTCCTTTCTTTGTTGTGCAGCTATTTGCAGACCATGTGCGGGACAAAAGGATTACCAATTGTGTGCTTCTAACACCTGCTCTTTTTTCTGGTCTGACATTGGTCTGAAGATTTTGATAGCTCTGGGCACAGACAGGAGGTTTTTGGTTTCATAGCTTAGCCCTTGGCTGTCGGCCGCGGCGCTTTTTGTCGCGATGACTCCTACATGAATATATATAGGACAGCCAAAGCCGCGCCGTTAGTTCGAGCGTCCTAATTAGACAAGATTCCTCTGCGAATCTTTCTCTCTTTTTCTTTCCCTGCCAGAGTTTGACACAGTTCTTGGAATATGCCTTGTTGCAGTTCGTGATGGCATTGGTATCTGAAATTTGAGAGTTCTGAATGCATCTCCGATGTTTTTTGTTTTTTTTAATTTCACGACTTAGATATTTCGGCTGCACTGGCGACACCTGGTTGCTGCTTTAGAGCTTTAGCA
>BTPG01000008.1:53313009-53325509 GCA_036245525.1 Semisulcospira habei
GTGGTGTGGAATAAATTAACGCGGAAATAAACCGCAATAATAAGAAAATAATTATATGTAATTTCATTTCACATTCAGCATTTCATTTCAGGTAACAATACACTTCGATAAGGTATCTGCCAATAGCCAGGGCGCAACCATCAAGATGAAAATAATTGGAAGACGTTATTTTGAAGTATCTTTTCTGTACAGATTCTGCACCAAAAAAAATAAATAAATACATTCTGCCTGCCCCCCCCCTCCCCCTCCCTCCCCCCTCCCCCCCCCCGAAAAAATAAAATAAATAAATAACTAAAAAATATAAAAGAAATAAATATATAAATAAAATAAAATAAAATAATAAATAATAATATAGTTTTAAAAATAATAAATAATTTTTTTATTTATTATAATAATAAACGTAATAATAATAATAAACATAAAATAATAACATAATAATAATAAAATAAATAAATAGGTTAAAAATATATTCAAAAAATAAACTAAAAAATAAACAAATTAAACAAAAACATAACATAACATAACATAAAATAACATAACATGAATGAACAAATAAATACATAAATACATGAAAATTAAAATAAATGAATAAATCAATAACTTAATAAATAAAATAAATAAATAAGAAACAAACATAGAAGTTATTCCCGAGTGACTGCATCCAGCTAGGACAGAAATAATTAGTTACAATCATAGGATCTGGTTTTTGTTTGAAAGGCAAGACAATACAAACGGAGATCATTCGCACGAATGTTTGCTCTCTTCAGAGGCAACCACTCCTCCCAACATGTCACTTCGGCATGCCTTTTCTGTCCTGATACTGATACAGAGAACTAAAAGGCGGGCGCCATTATTCCCATAACACACTTAATAAGACCCTAGGAATACAAAGCAGGCCCAATAATCGTCAGGAAAGCTAGAAGAGAGCGCCTTTCCTGAAAACACTAACAGTTTCCGATAAAGTGTTGTTCATACCTACTACGCCGGAGAGTTGGTAAGTAAGAGGTTTCGATGACGACCACACCCTATACATACTGCAAGAACTTGAGGATCAATGTGTCTTTCAGATCGCTGTCTATGAGGCAGTGTCATCAGAAAAGCGAGAATTGCATCTCTGTTTAATCGTTACTGACAAATGTTTTACTGATGCCCTGAAGGCGGTCTCACGATGATTATCAGATGAGTTCTTTCTTCGTGTCAGTGCCAGTGGGCAATAGAAACCGTCCTAAGAGCCATCTGCAAGAGCCATCTGCAAGAGGCATAGATTCTCATGAACCCCTGCTATCGCAGGGGCTCATGAGAATCTATGCCTCTTGCAGAAGGAATCGTCTACACTCAATAGGTTTGGATAGCTCGGTCGGTGTACCTCAAAGTGCAGATGAAATTTGAAATTGAGGTTTTAGCTCTGTTCATCCCAACTGCCTGCTATCCACACCTCTTCATTGTGCCTGGACTTCTTTGGGATGTTAAACGTTTTAAATTTCCTATTGTGACAAGACACGTAATTTAACCATCAAATCGAGTTGCACTCAGGTCTCTCTGTCTGTGTGTCTGTCTCTGTCTTTGTCTGTCTGTCTCTGTCTTTGTCTGTCTCTGTCTCTCGGTCTGTCTGCCTGTCTGTCTGTCTGTCTGTCTGTCTGTCTCTCTCTCTCTCTCTCTCTCTCTCTCTCTCTCTCTCTCTCTCTCTCTCTCTCTCTCTCTCTCTCTCTCTCTCTCTCTCTCTCTCTCAAATATGCACTCAACTCTCGTCCGAAAGGTCGTGAGTTCGCATCCAGCTGAGATCCAGATTTGTTCAGACCCTATCTTTCAAATCTCCTCAGTGGTAGACAAATTAGCTTAAAGCGACCTACTCCAGACAGTAAAGGGTTAATAGGTCATGCTATCTCTTTTAATACATGTTATTAGTGTGTCTTACACTTACTGTAATGCTGGACAAGAGGGCTAACGTAAATTATCACGTTTTCATGGCGTAAAATGAAATCCAGACCAAAAGAGGGGACTGCCAAGCGCGTAAAATGCAAAGAAATACCCAACGGAGAAAGAAACACGCTTAGAAAAGTCAGTTACAACACAATTTATTAATATTTTGGGTAAATACCCTTTTTTTCAAAATAGACAAACAAACAAATAGAGCGATCAGTCGCTACTTATCTTCATTTATCGCAGAAGGAATGTAGCAACTCTATCGCAGAAGGACTCTGAATGTGGCAACTCTTGAGTTTCCACATTCCTTCTGCGATAAATGAAGATAAGTAGCGACTACTTGTTTGTTTGTCTATTTTGAAAAAAAGATATTTACCCGAAATATTAATAAATTGTGTTCTGTCTTTTCTAAGCTTGTTTCTTTCGCCGTTACTTCGTAAAATAAAAGACTTCAGTTTATTTTTCTTTTGTACACAGGAGGTTTGCATCCGTTACACTCCAAAGACAGCGGAAAACCTCTTGTACTCCGTGTGCTTACTGACCTGGATTATGTAAAGAGAGTCTTAAATGAGGGAAGACAGCTGTTGTTTCTGCGAATTTTAGCAATCAAAGCCTGCCGTGGAGCAGATCGCTTTAACCCCTTCCGTGCTACTGTACCTTCATTCTTTGTTTCTGACATCTTTGTCCATTCAAAGACCAAAAGCCCAAACCGGCCGTCCGAGAAACATGGACACATGGTCTCAGCAAGAGGCATAGATCCTCATGAGCCCCCGCATTCGCGGGGGCTCATGAGGATCTATGTCTCTTGCAGTTGGATCGCTTTCACGTTTTCTCGGCAGTGAAGGGATTAAGACCTACACGTTTAACGTTTGACGTTTTAAGTTGGCACGTGCATGCGGCCGTGAGCTGTAATCTTTTGAAGGATGCTTCGGCTGACGGCAAGCTTGGGTTTCTTTTCCGAGTGCACTTCTGGCGGTATCTCTTCTGAGAATGGGTCTGTGCCGGGAGATTTCACCTGTCTATCAAAACATATGCGGTGCTTCTGCATCTGGAAAACATATAGTTTCCAAAACTAATCAGCAGCTTTGACACTTATCCCCCTGAAGCTGGCAGCCAATCAGTGCACGCGTTACAGGCTTACCATTTTCACATCCGGAACCACACGGCCAGATAAATCTTCTTCGCAGCACTGAGCTAAAGTTGTGCTTAATAGGTCGATTATGTAGCTTAGCGCCTGCTTTGATAAATATATCAAGGGTAGTGTTTCATTAGGTCGGTGCCAATAGGCACCGAGCTAATCAGGCACTACCCTTGAATCATCACGGTTATCAAGCTTATGGTGAGCTGCATTGTAGTCGGGATAACCTTTGCCAAAATAATAATATGACCATGTCATTTTCGCCATTGGATGTTAAAACTGATAGACGATCGTCTTTGCACGCTTCACTTCATATCATTGTAACAGCTGCCAAGAATAACTCAGCCGTGACAAAAAAAAAATGAATGTACTGTTTCTGTCATTTAGTGTTGATTACTCCGTATTGATCAATTAGTTGTAGGGAAAAAGCAACCTACACAACATTGTGGTATATCCGCTTTATTGCTTTGAGTTAGTAGTTTTTAAGCCAATGTTGCCAAGGGCTTGATCAAGTGGTGAATGAAACACGAACCATGATGAGTAATGTAGCGGTTTACTTCCTGCTTCGACTCCTTCTGTTTCTAAAACAGGTGAGTTATATAAGGGCCTATAATCCTGAAACTTTCTGTGCTAGGCTGCTTTTTATGTTAAAAATAAATAAATAAATAAATAAATAAATAAAAATAATAATAATTTAAAACGTATTAAATAAATTTAATACATTAACCCCATGACTGCTAATGACGATACCGTTCGGCGGGAAAGACGCGTAAACACGCGTCTTTTCCGCGGCCGAACGATGTGGTCAGTACTTAACTGTCACGGGGTTAAAACGAACATTCAGCTTGCGATTGTGACTAGCGGAAGGGCAGTGGTTAGTGTCTTTTGGGCTTTGCGTTTGGATTTTGTCTTGATAGGTCTTGATTAACCCATTTAACCACAAGGCCGCCGTTGCGAAATTGTTGAGGTGTCACCTGTATATGCACCAGTTGAAGGAGATGGATCGACCATGATAATTCAAGGGTAGTGCCAGATTAGCTTGGCGCCATGAGGCGCCAAGCTAATCTAGCACTATCTTTGAATTGCCATGATCCTCCTGCTGTAGGGCGTTGGGACTAAATTGGTTAATGTGTGCTCAAAGCGTAGATTTACTTCATTTGGCTTTGTAACGGCTTAGGAGAGGCGCTAGTTGCAGAAAGACAACTGTTCAGAAACGTGTGGTAAAAAAATACAACTTGAATGAATTCATTCAGCCCGAAGGCCGTATTTCCCAAATGTTGGAGGCGTCATCTAATGACTATGCACCAGTTACAGGAGATGGATCGACCATGATAATTTAAGGGCAGTGCCAGATTAGCTTGGCGCCGACACGCGTAAGGCTTATCTGGCACTACCCTTGAATTATCACGGTCGATCCATCTCCTGCTGCAGTGCGTCAGGGCTGTACGGGTTTAACCATGATCATTACTTGAACACCTCTTGTGGCAACAGGTGAGGTTTAGGCATTGTTACACAGAGATTTGCATACAGATTTAATATGAAACTCCATCACAGATGTGGCGATATCTCTTCTGATATTTTCGTTTTGGCGGGTTGTGTGTCAAATCATTTCATCTGTGTGTGTGTGTGTGTGAGTTTTCTGCTCCTTGTAACTCAGTGTATTTTTTGTTGTTGTTGTAATGTATGTGCTTGTTTTTGTATTTTGCTTCACTGTTTCATTACTGTGATTGTAAAGCGCCTAGAGCTCCTTGGTGATTAGGCGCTATACAAATTACCTTTATTATTATTATTATTATAATTATTATTATTCATCTTTGTTTAAATCGGTCATATTGTTCGTAGATTGTTTTCTTTCTAATTATTTTTTTTTAATTAGTTTGTTGGTCAGTTTTTTTTTTTTAATTTAATTATTTTATTTGTTTTATTTATTATTTATTTTTATCATTGATGCAGTTATTATTTGTTGTTATTAATGATTACGGTGATATGTTGAGCATTGTCAAAGTAACATCGCAATTTTGAAGACGTGAGGGCTTTCTTATACGATTCACCGTGGACTTCCCGTTATTAATTAATTAATTAATTAATTTATTTATTTATTTATTTATTTATTTATTTATTTATTTATTCACTGATTATGATGATGTTTTGAACATTATCAAAATGACATCGCAGTTTTGAGGACCTGTGGACCAGGCGATCTTCTCCAACGATTCACCTTGGACTTCCTGTAATTTATTTATTTATTTATTTATTTATTTATTTATTTATTTGAATGCAGAACGATTTGCGAATGATTTTTCTACTTATGTCTAGAAAGCTTGGCTTTGTGTGCCACCGCCACCAAGACAGGCGAAGACACAGACTTTTCTTGTGTCCGTAATCTATATGCTGGCGTTCTCTCACTCCTGTCAATGTCCAGTTCTGCTCATTTGACTTCTTGGCACGAGGTTAACACCTCATACATCCTAACCCTTCCATCTGCAAGAGACATAGATTCTCATGAGCCCCTGCGAACGCAGGGGCTCATGAGAATCTATGTCTCTTGCTCACGACAATCGGTTCCAGCTGTTCCTCAAATCCTGGGTGTTGGGCGCACGTACGTGTCAGACGAGTTCCCTCCACAGTTTGGTTTCTTTTGCCCGAGGAAGCTCTCCATTAAGAGATTACACAGCGGCTAACAAGTTTGACAGTTTTTTTTTAATTGTTACTCCCGTCGTCTACCCGCGCGAGAGATGGATCGACCGTGGAAGTTCAAGCGTAGTGCCAGATTAGCTTGGCGCCTTTGCAGGTGCCAAGCTAATCAGGCACTACCCCAGAACTGTCTCATTGTAACCACCTTGCTTTGCTTTTTGCGTAGAATGATTTGGAAAAAGGAAAACACGCGTTTCCTGTTCAAACTTGATGTTATTAAACATGTTTGCAGGTCAGTGATTTCGGACTGCCTTACGGCTGAAATTCAAAATAAAGTTCGGGTTAGGTCAGCTCGGTCAAGATGGGTGGGACCTCTGCCCTCAGAAAGGCCCAAACTCGCTTCACCCACCAAACAGAAGTCTTGCTCTAAATTAAAAATCGGAATAAATCCGTTAAGGGCTGAAATGACAGATTTTTAGAAAGAGACGAGAGACTGATGTGGGTAGCTATCATTATTTGATTTTACGTGTGTGTGTGTGTCTGTGTGTGTGTGTGTGTGTGTGTGTGTGTGTGTGTGTGTGTGTGTGTGTGTGTGTGTGTGTGGCAAACGCACGCACGCACGCACGCACACACACACACACACACACACACACACACACACACACACACACACACACACACACACACACACACACACACATCAGCGTGTTGCAGGCTCGTGAAGTCAAATGGTTTACCATGGAACTCAATGCCCCGTCTACAGGGTCAAGGTCCTCGTCACAGGAGGCGCTGACAGTCAAGTGGAGCACGCCAAAGGACTCCGTACCTTACTGTTATCCACCACCAGCTGAAAAAGATTCTTTTTTTTAAACTTGACTGCTGAAAAAAGTCAAAACGATCCAACTGCAAGAGACATAGATCCTCTTGAGCCCCCGCGACTGCGGGGGCTCAAGAGGATCTATGCCTATCGCTAAGTCCAGTATGTATCCGTATCCCTCGGAGGGTTGCGGCTTTTGCTCGTGCAATGAAATTTCAGAAATAAAATATGCGTCTGGTGGCGGGGAAGGGGTGATTGCAGTCTACTTCGCTTGTGACAAGTCGGGTATAACAAAAGTCGGATACAGCAACGCTTCCCCCCCCCCCCCCCCAACCGACAGCATTCTTGCTATGTGCATCACCACTTCGCTAGTAACAAACTTCGGGCATATAACAACAAGAAACATTGCTATTGGGGCCCTTGATGATTTTTATTTTTAAAAAATATACGACGTTTACTTGGAGGGGGTCATGAGGATCCATGCTTCCAGCTTACACCGCTTTAATAATAATAATAATAACGTTATTATATAGGCGCTTTTTCTCAATTTTGGGGAAATCGACTCAAAGCGCCGCGCCTGAAACCCAACACACATTGAATCCATTTTCCTTGGACATTTAGAGTTTCTTGGTCTTGAAATTATCGAGGTTTGCAGAAACACAGTCTGCGTCAGCTGGCATTGTAAGGGTTAACCCTTTTCATCCTGATACACTTTCCTTAAAATAAATTTGACTATGATAGCTCAAGGGCGGTGCCAGAATAGTTTGGCGCCTGTGGCGCCAAGCTATTCTGGCACCACCCTTGAACTATGATGGTGGATCTATGTCCTAATCTGCAATAGAGCTTTAATATGACAATAAACACAATTGTAAAATTCAGCCTCAGGATGTAATGGGTTAAAGAAAAACCACTGTTGCACTTAACTGAGTGCTGGTCTTTGATTTTGGAACTCGAGGCTCCCAACCGTCATGGCCAAAGTCATAGAGCAGTGACACATTATGGGATTCTTGTAAAGGCTTTTGTTACGACTAAATATTATTTTTTTGTTTTGCGGATTAGTCAAAATAATGACGCGACGCATGATTACGACGCTGTTCTGACAACAGCGTCAACAGACAACAATCAAGCTCATGAGTCACTACCCTCGATTTATTACGATCGGCTCATCCATCTTTTGAAAACTGTTGTTGTTTCTGAAATAGTGTGTTCTTTAGTGTGATTACTTGGTTACGAAAGAACGTGTCTATTGGTGACAATTTAAGTGGCACCTGACTCGCTCGTCTCTCTGGTATTACCTCACGCCAGACTGGCCGCATAAGGATACGCTGCGAAATAACCGCGTATCCGAATGAAACGCGGTCTCGAATGAGTTAAGAATAGACATGTCCTTTTCAAAGATTCAAAGTTGGCTATAGTGATCCTACCACACGCCTTGCCCTAATAATATTAACTCATTCGAGACGTGCCGCATCCGGATACGCGGCTTAGTACTGATGCGAATGGGTTACGCTGTTTAGTACCATTTGACACAGGCTGCAATTCTGCAATAAGACAACGTTACAACTGACCCTAGCATTTTCTTTTGTAGCGGGCACTGAATCCTTGCTGTCCCAGCTGTCCCGGGAACATGGAGTTAAACTGGTTTCAGCAAGAGGCCTAGATCCTCATAAGCCCCCGCAACTGCGGGGGCTTATGAAGATCAATACCTCTTGCGGCTGGGTGCTGTTCACATTTTTTCGGCACTGAACAGGTTAAGTATTTGATTGGAGTGATCGCAGATTGTGATTCTGAATTCTTGAAGTCAACGCCAAAGAGCGCCAGAACATAGATAGACACTAGTATCAACAAGAGGCACAGAGGCTCATGAGAATATATGTCTCTTGCAGCTAGATCGGGTTCACGTTTTGTTTTTTTTTTCCTCGGCAGTGACTGGGGTAAGTGAGTGCGATCTGTTGATTTTTCAAAGTCCCCCTAGTCCCATCCCATCCCCTTCCCCCTTCCTCTTCCCCATCCCCTGATCCTTCCCTGACAAGTGGCATCTAACTCGAAACTTTAGATTTCCCTCCGGTACTGAAAATTGCGGCCACGCTAGTCCTCTATCTGTTTAGGAATCAAACGCCGTACGTGCGTGTCACTGGCATATGTAGATCAAATTAGAACAAGAAAAAAAATGTGGTCAGACAGTTTATGTGAATCTGTGATTGAACACTGAGAGGCAGCGCTGAGCCAGTCGTCTCCGCACTAGTTTATTTCTACGTTCGATTCTGATCAGATTGGGAGGTTCAGCCCGCACGCGATGTGTCCATTGTCCGCTCATTGCGAGTTCAGCACGGGCTGTCCGGTAGCGATCACGTAGACCTCTCTCGGCCTCAGTGACACAGATGTAGGTAAGACCTGGTTTAGTCAACATGAGGGACATAACACTAGGATTCAGTCGCCACTCAAGTAGCAGGAAACTTTTCCAAGCCAGCAACTGCGAACTGACTGTCCCTCTGCACTGCAGCGAGATTTTGCGAAGGGCTAAACATATAGCTCAAGACAAAGCCGCTAGGACTATGGCAGGCAGGTAATAGCTATGGAAAATTACGTGCAATTCGACCCAGGACGCGTAGACTCTCACAGGGGCAAATGTCTTTATCAACGTCTGTAAGGATACGACACGGGGCCGGCCTTTGTAAGCCAAGAAAGAGGTACATGCTGTCTCAGGCAATAGATATTGGCCTTGCACTCGTTATATGTGTGATCTATGTCTTTTACAAATGGTATAGCTTCTCAGTCTGTGACAGCAATCTCCCATAAACGACATGGTCTTTGTATTGCGTGCCAGGGCTGGGACCAGTTGCATGAGTGAGCTTAGTCCAGCGCCAACCGCTAAGCAAGGTGCTCCGCGACATAGTCCAGCGCCAATCGCTAAGCAAGGTGCTCCGCGAAATAGTCCAGCGCCAATCGCTAAGCAAGGTGCACCACGACAGCGGAGCACCTTGCTTAGTGGCTGGCACTGGACTAAACTCACTCATGCAACTGGTCCCAGCCCTGGCCCGCAATACAAAAACATAGACACATACTCAAGCAAGAAAATCTAAATGTCCCTCTACACTTCAGGCACGTTAGGAACTATTTCTGTCGGTGATAAAATTAGTCTTGTGTCAGAACAGTCTGGGCAATAGACGACATAGGCTCAGCAGTCACAAGCAAGTAAGATTCATAGATGCTGATAGAAATTTCACGTAGCAGAGATTTTCACGAGCCCTTGCATGAATGCTGGAGCTCGTAAGGATCTATGTCCTTTGCAGGTGAGATGGAATCAGTTTTGTCAGAACGTGTACACACGCACACACACGGCTCGTGACTCCGTCGACAGGAATAAGAAAAGAACATCGGGACCTGTCCCCCTGAAGGGATTGGTAAATGTTGTGTTTTGCTCCCGGTGTGATAGGAGGAGGTGTCCTGCAAATTTGATGTCGACAGACACCGGGTGTCTTGCAGTCTTTACGCTGCCCGTCGATAAAGAATCCTAGGACGAACAGCCCATCAGACCAGAATCAGACGTCCTTACACGAGTGTGGGTGCTGACCAAATGTTCCTTGACAACGTGTCCACTGGTTTAACCCATTTACTGCCGAGAAAATGTGAACACCAACCGACTGCAAGAGACATAGATCCTCATGGGCCCCCGCAGTTGCGGTGGCTCATGAGGAACTCTGCCTTCTTGCCGACAACCCTTTGTATCCATGTTCTTTGGACCGCTGGCGTTGACTTGACAAAGATTCCAGAAACGAATTCTGCGACCACTTGCAGTGAAGAGTTTACAGCTTGCTAGACAGTGTGATAAAGATATTCTTGAAATGTCAATCCGTATATCTCTTAACTAAGCAGTTTGATAAGTTGTTGTCTGGCGAGCTCAGGTGGTACAGTGAACGTGCAGTCGCCCAAAAGGTCGTGAGTTCGAGCCCAGGTGGGATGATCATTTCGGTCAGATTCTTTTCGGTGCCCCAACTTTGAAAATCACCTTCATCGTGTCAAAGACGTTAAGCCCACAAAATTTAACTTTTAACGTTGCTTGCAAGAAAACAAGAAATTTTCTGCATAAACATGTTGCGGGAAAATGTCCAGTCGCTTTCTTGAAGAATAAATTGTCTGCGCACTTATACAGAGGAAAGTAAGTCCCACATAAAGACAACAGATACAAAGAAAAGATTTCTAGGGTCTGTTATCGGTAGGACGACTTTTCCAAGGGACATTTTTCCCTTTACACCGGTCCGCGATCATTGACAGGCAGGCATGCATACACATTGTTGTTTGCGAATCGGGGTTGATGCAATTTTTCTCCCTTCGGAATTGGCAATGCCCTCGGCGGTATCCTATTGTTGGCGCAGACTATGTGTGCGCTGGTCTGTGATTGTGAACCTTACGGACCTTACATTTAGCGTCGTGTGGCTACAGGCGGTCCAAAATAAAAGCCGTAACAGCATCCGCTTAGGTTTGATATGCACAGCATCTTCATTTTTCAGTGCCAAGGGTAAGTGATCAACCAAGACATCTCAATGGCAGTGCCTGATCTTTTTGAAGCCTGCTGAGATTCAAAGGAGGGATCATGTTTTCAGGTCACTTTATAAATTTCAGGTACGAGCGATCTGAATTTCCAAAACCTCAATAGCGGTGCTGACCCTTCTCACCACGTGGATGTCCTGTTTTTGGCTTGTACTGTGTTTGTCTTCACAGAGAATGCGCGTGTTTCACATGAGCGTGCGTGTTGGGTTCAGTTCGTGGCGCTTTGAGCCGACTCACAGAATTGGGTAAAGCGCCTGTATATTGACCGGTATTCTGCTTCTTCTTCTTATTATTATTATTATTATTATTATTATTATTATTATCATCATCATCCATGGCAGCCTCGTTGCTTTTCGGGCTGGAGTGTCTCTATTACAAATCTTCCAGTATCTCATTCCATTAACTTGTAGGAAGTGTGTTATAAAGTGCACCACATATATCCGGTGGGCAACAGGCATTTGGATCAGTCCACAACTGCTGATCATCGCCGTATAGGCTGACGTTTTTCGTACTGAGTGTGAGCAGACGGTTTTTAACCCCTGAACTGCCGAGAAAAGGTGAACACGATCCAACTGCAAAAGGCATAGATTCTCATGAGCCCCCGCATTAGCTGGGGCTATGAGGATCTATGCGTCTTGCTGAGACTAACTTGTATCGATGTTCCTTCGACAATTTTGGTTTTTGGTCGTTGAATGAAGAAAGATTTCAGAAACTTGATGCGCTTTCAGTGACAGAGAAGGGGTTACAATGTAGATGCTTTTGAAACTGTGGTGATACGAATGTGAACAGATTTTGTCTAATACTAATGCTATCAGGCAAATTCCAATGAAACAGAAAGCCCTCGAGCCGACGCCAGCCACGAGCGGGCAAACGACGGCTGAGATCAGCCCAAGGACCTTTTGCATGTTGGGGTTCAGCTTCAGGATTTTCTAACCCTGTTACCACTGCCTCTGTCCTATTTTGGGCTCCTAGGACCAGTTGTACGAGTAAGCTTAGTCCTGCGCTAGTCACTAAGCAAGGTGCTCCGCTACAGCGGAGCAGCTTCTTTAGTGGCTGGCTCAGGACTAAGCTCACGCATGCAACTGGCCCTTGCTCCAAAAGTATACATCAGTCAATGTGCAGAATCTTGCAAAGTGTGGTTCTGCGTATGAACATTACCTTGATGTTTCGATAAAAATAAAAGACAAGCGGCCCTCTAAATGTTAACTGGTTTTGCAGATTTTTGTCGTTGATAAAAAAAGAAGTATAAATCACAATGCACCCGTTACTTGCGTGATGTTTTTGCCAAAATGTCCAAATCGAAATTTCTTCTTTGGGGAGAGTTATTTACAGTACATATCTCAGCAAGACATATTTTGCTTGCAGACATCCATAAAAAGTGTTTATAAGACACTGAACAGAAGGTTCTCGAGCCGCAGTTGTCCCACGCATACCCGA
>BTPG01000008.1:53330509-53372274 GCA_036245525.1 Semisulcospira habei
ACCACCACCACCACCACCACCACCCCCCCCTACCACACCCCCCACCCCCACCCCCACCCCACCGCGCCCCCTTTTCAACTACCCACACATATTATTAACACCACCACCAAACAAATTTCCTGGTCGGTCTGCGAATGACACAATCGCAAAACAAAATGAATGATCTGCCTCCGCAAAGACACAAGAACAAAGAGTGTGGCATATCACTTGACCTCCAACAAAAGACGCTCGGCGTTTAACAAGCCATGTGATACTAACGCGTGAAGGATCGCGTGTCGAAAGCGGAACCTCGCATATTATTTAATGCCACAGACTCGGGTAGAAAAAATGTGCCGTTTTCGCGACGTGTGTTAACATATAGGAGGCATGCTTAACCCTTTCACTGCCAAGAAAAAAGTGAACACAATCTAACTGCAGTGACATAGATCCTCATGAGCCCCAGCGACTGTCCGTGCTCATAGGATCTAGCCTCTTGCTGAGCCCAATTTTTATCCATGTTTCTTTGACTGTTTCGGCTTTTGGCCGTTGAATGAACAAAGAATTCAGAAGCAACAATGTACGTACAGTGGCATGGAAGGGGTTAATGCCGCGTATCCGGATGCGGCATGTCTCGAATGAGTTAACCCATTTAGCCCCGACGCACTACAGCTGGAGATGGCTCGACCGTGATAATTCAAGGGTAGTGCCAGATTAGCTTGGCGCCGTCAGGCGTCAAGCTAATCTGGCACTACTCTTGAATTATCATGGTAGATCCATGCTGGTAGGGAGTTTGACTGTTAGCCAGTTACGCATGCAAAGGAGACTTTGTAATAGGGTCACCTCGGGGGGGTCCAACGACGGAAATAAACCTGTAATTTTAGTGAGTTGTTGCGAATTGCAATGCTGATGAAAAACTAACACTTGCACGCGGTTGAGGAAAAAGTAAGAGCTAAAAAGAAGACCCGGAAAGGGGGGAGGGGGGAGGGGAGGGGAGAGAGAGAGAGAGAGAGAGAGAGAGAGAGAGAGAGAGAGAGAGAGAGGTGTCACCTTATCACGATCTTCTAAGAATGCGAATATACAATTTATATCGGGATAGCAGGCGCCAAGCTAATCTGGCACTACCCTTGAATTATCATGGTAGATCCATCTCATGCAACTGGTACATAGGCGTTATGTGTTGCATCTAAGATTTGACCTTGGGGTCAATGGGTTAATGTGAAATACTTAAATTCTAGCTCTTCGGATCATTTGTAAAAGAGGACTTCTTGTTAGACAGTGAATTAAAGAAGAGTTAATACTGAACTTTTATATACATCTTGAAAACATATATCTCTACGCGAGCCTGTGGTATATTTCAACCATCACATAATCGCTATTGATACGAGAATAAGAAAATCCGTTCGGCTGTTGGCTCGCAGATTTTTGCAGTTGATAAACTGGCTTCTACGTCTGCATGAGAATTCGAGAATAAAATGGAACTGATTCTACACCTTTGCCGAGCAAATGACCCTAGCTGTCCACGTGAGCTTGTGAGGACCTGTGTTCATCCCAGTTAACCAGGAGAGAGCGCATTTTAATAGTATGATGTTTAAATGTGTTACGATTCAGTGATATAAAATAATATTATGTTGGTTTGAATATGTTATGAAGCAGTGATACAAACTTGAAATAAATCACCTAAATCCTCTCTGTGAATATTGCATATGTTTAGACAAGTTTGTTTTAGTTAGCAAGAGGCATAGAGCATCATGAGCCCCTGGGTCCCGCAGGGGCTCATGATGTTCTATGCCTCTTGCCAAAGTGAGACAGTTTAGTCATTTGATCTTGTCATGCGTCGACAGCGTGCCGTGACAGATCGCGCGTTCAGCACTAATGCCCTACGATTGCAAAAATAACCTACAGAAAATACAGTAACTTTATATGCACAGTTGTCTGCATGATTCGTTATCCTGGAGTGGTGGTGGGGTAGGGGGGGGGGGGGTATCGCTGTTGTGAGGGATTTCTGTTCACGCAACGCGACGTGTTGGTTGCGCTGCTTTGTCATTATTATATTATGGTGTAACTGAAGAGTTCTTGGGTGTCACGCGACGTCCTAAAATCAGTTTTACCGTCTAGTTTGCCAGCACGTTTTTCCTTTGATATAGCCAGCGACGTATTTTTGTAACACCACTCGTAACTTCCAAGCAGACATACTTAGACGTTTTGACGTGTTCGAGTGTCTGGTTTGTTATGTTTTGAGATAATTTATTCTAATTCTTCCTCTCCCCTGACGCGAAGATTTAACCCCTTCACAGCAGTAAAGTGGCCATACATTGTGTTTCTCACATCTTTGTTAATTCAGCGCCAAAGAGCCTCATCTGTCGAAGGAACATTGTTACAAAAGTTATGTCAGCAAGAGACATAGATCCTCAAATGCCCCCGCAGTTGCGGGGGTTCATGATGATCTATGTCTCTTGCAGTTAGATGGTTGCAGGTGTTCAATTTTGAAGCAAAGGGGTTATTAACCATTACTTTCCTCTTGTTTTTGTTTTCTTTCGTTTTCATTCTTTTTCTTGTTCTTTGTTCCTTTGTATCAAAGTTTCTTTGTTTCTTTGCCTTTTCCTTTCCGTGCAAGTTTTGGTTGGTTGGTTGGTCAAGTTGCTCCTTGTAGTGACACGCTTGCTCCTCAAACGGAGGAGATGGTATGTCGTGCGGTGTGCGATAGTTTGTTTACCTCCTAAATTACATGTCTGTATGTTATCCCATTCAGCCCTGACGCACTACAGCAGGAGATGGGTCGACCATGATAATTCAAGGGTAGTGCCAGATTAGCTTGGCGTCTGTTGGCGCCAAGCTAATCTGGCACTGCCTTTGAATTATCATGTCGATCCATCTCCTGCAACTGATGAATAGTCATTAGATAACGCCTCCAAAGTTTGGGAAATACGGCCGTCGGGCTGAATGAGTTAAGTGACTGCATGCATGGTTTGAAGGAAGACAAGCATGTCCAAGCTGCGCACACAAAGTCACCTGCATAATTATAGCATATAAATTATGTACCCTCGCGAGCTGACAGAGCCTGAATACCTTCCGATTCTTCCTCTATCTGTATTAATTTATTAACCGGAGAAGGCCCGCGGGCGCTCACTGTGCTATGATATATTGTGCAGGCGAGAAGATAACATCGTTACCACTAATAACAGCATGAGTGTGTGTGTGTTTTATGCACGAGGCATAGATCCTCATCGGCCCCGACTGATTTGGGGTGTTCATTTATGACGGTTTACGTCCCTTGCTGTTAACCTCTTTACTGCCAGCGTCCAATTATTTGAACTGTTAACCCCTTGAGGTCTGCTGACGATACCGCTCGGTGGAAGATACGCGTAACTACACGTCTTTTTCGCCGAGCGGTGTCGTCAGTACCAGTCAACTAATCTGATAAGCGTCTTGTGTGAGAATCAAACACGTTTAAATGAACCATGCAAGAGGCATATATCCTCATGAGCCCCCGCAGCTGCGGGGGCTCATGAGGATATGTGCCTCTTGCATCTAGGTCTTGTTCACGGTGACTTTTGCTGCGAAGATGTTATGCCACAGTGCGCGAGAAGATCCGTTAGTGTTTGTTAACTGCGAGTGCGCGTGTCTAGCACCTGCCGAAGAATCGTGTCGCGATCACTGCGGATTCTTTCAACCGGCAGGCTATTGCGACTTCCTACTGTTTGTTTTGTCAAGCGCTCCAGAGCAACCAACATGTGCTTTTCGGTGACGTATAGCATTTTGTTTGCTTGTTTACTTCTTTCTTTCTGTTCTGTTTCATTCATTCATTCATTCATTCATTCATTCATTCTTCTTCTTTTCATTTATGTGAGACGTCGGCCTAAACGTTTCGAAAAAAAAAAAGAAGAGTAAAGTCTGTGTCAAACATTTCTATTTCCCGTTGAAGTTAAACTGGTATTTCCCCCAGCCTCTTGCCCGCTCTCAAAACCTTTAGAGTTAAAGTCAGCCTATCATGTGAAGCACGAATCGAGTTGTACAAGAACACCTAATGAAATATGCTGTTGTGGTTTTTGCAGAGCATTTTATTATTATTATTTTTTAAAGTTATTTTGTCTTGCATTTCCAATCGTACAGCTTCATTGTTGTACTCAGACTAGACATACATTTTTAAAAGTCACTTCTGTCGGTCTGATGAGTAATCAAGGGAGCATAAAAGGAAGGGGAGGAGGGAGGGGTTTGGGTGGGGAGGGGTTGTTTGGGGGGAGGGGTGATGTGGAGATCAGAAACATTGGGTCTTGTGACCCTACTAGCGGCCATAACTGCCGTCAGCAAAGTTGCCGTCATTTCATTACGTCCTCAGGGATGAAATTATCAGTATTTAAATGTGTCTTTTGATGTATAGGCCACAGTCGTGCAGCCAGAGCGACCATGATAGTTCAAGGGTGGTGTCAGAATAGCTTGGCGCCTGTAGGCGCCAAGCTATTCTAACACCACCCTTGAACTGTCACAGTGGTCGTTCCACATCCTGTCGTAGCACGTCAGGGCTTGATGGGTTTCCCGGTCCAACATTTTGCATAACAGTGCCGGCTAACCGGCCCGCATTCTTAGTACAGCCAGGTCAGTCCTAAATCGGGATAGTTGTGTGCTAAACTTGAAACACCGCTAGCTCTTATGCTGATGATTATGTCATCCGGAGGCATGGATCCTCATGAGCCCGTGCAATGCAGCAAGAGGCATACAATTCTCATGAGGCCGTGTAATTGCAGGGGCTCGTGAGAATCTACATCTCTTGCTGACGACTGTAGGTACATGAGGGGTTGTGGCGATAACCACTGACGAAAGTGTGACAGGCGAACACATGACAGATGACAGAATAAAACTGGACATAGGTATCTAGCACAATCATGCAACCAACTATAACGCAGGTATGCCGTCCAGATTGCGAAATAATATATCAACTGTAGTTGCAACGGGGAGGCATGTTCGCCAGGATTGTATAAAATGCCAAAGTGACAAGCATGGACTTTTGGAAATACTGAAGCGTATGGTTGTCTTTGCTTGCTGCAACAACGTGTAATATAATATATGGTTGTAAACACAGAAAGTGACAGCGGAAGAGATCGGAGTTCCTTCCCTTAGTCTTAGCTCGGCCAATGGAAATGTGTTTAACTTAGTCGTTGCCATGTCGTTAGCTGTTCTACTCTCTGATTGGTCGAAATTGAACATTTGTGTACGCCCATATTTTCCTTATTTGGAAGCTTTACAATGTGTAAAAATAGTACACACTCTAAGCCCGCGAAAGCGCGGACAAAGGCCTTTCCAACAGTGTATAACATGATGGGGTTCTGTAGGGGATGCAACGTGTTCTGTTATGTTAAAAATGGGTCATTTTGCACACAAGAAAAGCATAATTGGGGCCAAGCTCAGACTTTTAAAATCATTTTTAACCTATTTAATGGCATTTTTTACGATAAAATTTTTAACCATACGATACTTTGGTGTATGTAGAATACATTTCTGGAAAAAAGTGAAAATGACCCAGATTGACCCCCACCACACATTATTGCGTGTAGCGCCGATCGGCTCGCTGCGAGTTAAGACTGGTTTCGTGAGAGAGGGTCACATAAGAAGAAAACAGAGAGAAACATTCATCACAGACGACATTTCTGGTACGTCGTGCAAGGATGAGAAATGAATGAATGAATAAATAAATAAATGAATGATCGAACGAACGAATAAGCAAAAACACGAACGCGGAACGAGCAACAAACGAACGATCGAATAAATGAACCTTACAAACGGTCTTAAAATACATCTCTAGACAATATTCAATCGCAAGCTGAAAATAAAAGACTTCCTCCAAACAAAGAGGAAAGACACAAATAAATGGAACCAACGACTTTATCAGCAAGAGCTATAGAATCTCATGAGCCCCCGCGACCGCGGGGGTTCATGAGAATCTATGCCTCTTGCAGATGGACCGCAAACTTCTTCAGTTTTGAGATCGCCTAACACACAAACACCACAGACCTGTCTCCAGCGTACTAGGCTCTTCACGCTAGCGCACAGGAACTGCCGGCGAGTCAGTCGTGCGCTGCCGGTTGTTCTAACAACCGAACTCACAACTGCAGGCGCCAAAACCATTAGACCCCACTAAAGCCTAGGGCTGTGACTGAGACCAGTGTTGTAAGTTGGTGTCATGAATGGTCTGCTCCGCCTATCGGACGTACTGATGTTTTGTCTCGCGGGTATTTCCTTAATCACCTTTTGTCTGAGGTAAGAAAACGCAGATTTATTTTTTCACACAGTGCGGATTTGTAACGTGTTTGTCTGTTTGTCTGTTTAATGTAAGAAAAATAATACTTTTTTTATACAGTTGACGGTAACGTGTTTGTTTCGTTCTTTGTTCGTTGGTTCGTTCGTTCATATGATCGTTTGTTCGTTTGTTCTTTCCTTCGTTTGTTCGTTCGTTCCTTTAGTTCGTTCTTTCCTTCGTTCTTTCGTTCGTTTGTTGCATACGTGTTTTTAAAGATGCTTTTTATTCGGAAATTTTGTTCGTTGGTTTTCTCTTTTTTTCTGCGTTTTAGGTTTCTTTCTTTCTTTCTTTCTTTCTCTTTCTTTCTTTCTTTCTTTCAAGACTTTCTTTCTTTATATTGTTTTACCTGCTTTTTAATTTATTATTATTATTATTATTATTATTATTATTATTATTATTATTATTATTATTATATACGACGTGTTTCAAAATAATTGTCAATAGGAGAGGAGAACAATCCAGGGAGACACCTTTCCTCGACTTGTTGTCCTCTTGAAGTTTGCTGATTTTGGCTGAGAGTTTTGTGTCATCGTATGCATTTTAATTCTTTCCCTGCCAACGTACAGTATATTTTGTGCCAGAAATCTGCGCTCACTGAAAGAACAAAAGCTAAAACTTTCCAAAGAGCACGCACACAAAGTGCATGGTCTCAGCAAGACTGGGTTAATGTATGGATCCTCGTGAACGTGCGCTACCAAAATCCAGCGACGCTTTCTCATAATGTCCGCTTCTGGTCCGTCATGCTGTCACTCCGAAACTGTGGTGTCAGTCATAGACTGTATACTCGTGGAGCCTTTTCTGTGATGTAAATGGCACCAATGTCGATGGGCAAGAGGCATAGATTCTCATGAGCCCCTGCTGTCGCAGGGGCTCATGAGAATCTATGTCTCTTGGAGATGGAAGTCTGCGGTTGAGGGGCTGCTATCGGCGGTGACCGTTTAGTCCTAACACGGCTGAGTTCGTGACTTGGCTGCAGAAATCTCAGACTGCTATACCACAGAACATTTTTGAGTGGCCGCTCCTTGTTAAAGACCACCTGTCATTAAAGGCCACCATTTAGGTGTCTACGTCTTTAATGACAAGCGATGACAAGGATGGTCGCACAAAACAGACTGAAGCTGCCTAACTGATGATATATCATGTCAAGTGACACTTTTTGCCCATTAGAGACTTCTCTTGAGAGCGCACCTGTCCTTAAAGACCACATTTTCCTTTGTAAAAAATGTGGATACACATAACAGTTTATATTGTATCAGTTCAGTTCATGGTGTACTTAGTTTGTTCAGCATGATAGAGACCAGGATAATATTCAGTTCAGTCCTGTTTTGCCGAAGTGCCAGAGCGTTCTGAAAGGTTCATAAGCGCTCCACACTTCCCCTCAAAACGAACTCGGACTATAATTATAGTATGCGTATGTATTTTTTCCTTTGTTTTTGTGGACATCTGTGTCATCAACGTCTTCATGCTATCCCGATATAGCCGATATAGATTGTATATTCGCATTCTTAGAAGATCGGGATACGGTGACACCTCTCTCTCTCTCTCTCTCTCTCTCTCTCTCTCTCTCTCTCTCTCTCTCTCTCTCTCTCTCTCTCTCTCTCTCTCTCTCTCTCTCTCTCTCTGTCGCTGTCTCTATCTCTGTCTCTCTCTAAGTCGCTGTCGCTGTCTCTCTCTGTCTCTGTCTCTCTCTGTCTCTGTCTCTCTCTCTCTCTCTCTCTCTCTCTCTCTCTCTCTCTCTCTCTCTCTCTCTCTCTCTCTCTCTCTCTCTCTCTCTCTCTCCACCCCCCCTTCTGCGTCTTCTATTTTAGCTCTTACTTTTTCCTCAATCGCGTGCAACTGTTGCAATTTGCAACAACTCACTAAAATTACAGGTTTATTTCCGTCGTTGGACCCCCCGAGGTCACACTATTTATTACAAAGTCTCCGTTGCATGCGTAGCTGGCTAAAAGTCAAACTTCCTACCAGCAAAATGGATGACATTTAACCCCTTCACTGCCGAGAAAAACTGAACACGATCCAACTGCAAGAGACATAGATCCTCATGTGTCCACGTATTTGCGGGGGCACATGTGGATCTATGCCTCTTACTGGGACCTCTTTATTTCCTTGGTCGCGAGGGTTCTTTGGCGTTAAACTAACGAAGATTTCAGACACATAATCTTTGACTCTTGTCAGCGAAGAGGTAAAAACTGTCAGTTTAACTCATTGAGTCCGTCGCACGTATTTCTCAAATTTTGGAGGCGTCATCTAACGACTATGCGCCTGTTGCAGGAGATGGATCGACCATGATAATTCAAGGGTAGTGCCAAATTAGATTGGCGCCGACAGGCGCCAAGCTAATCTGGCACTGCCCTTGAATTATCATGGTCGATCCAACTCCTGCTGTAGAGCGTTAGCACTGAATGGGTTAATGCAATTTGTGACTGCGGCTTTGTCATTCATTATTCGTGTCTTGCCCGTGGATGAGGGCTCAAAAATCTAAAGTTTACAGATTTCAGATCTTTTTGTTTAAATTCCTCATTATTTACAGATAATGAATCCAATATCGTGTAAACTTTCAGACCGAAAAGGTGACTGTCCAGCGGTTAATATTTTCCAATAATTTGTTGTGCTTGACCTTTTCTGAGGGTGTTTATTTCCTTGTCGCGTATTTCCGTGTAACCTTTAATTTTGCCAATTATGAATTCAGTCGCTTTGACACAAAAGACCGTTAGTTAACATAATCTAACGAACTAAAACATAGCTGTAAAATTTGACGCTGGCTACATTGCTTACAGCCCACCGCCCGGCGCACCGTTGGGGTAAATAGATAAACGATCATATGAACCTGACTCTCCACAGCGGGAAGAAAAACAATTGTTCCGGTTATATTCAGTCTGTCTGACACCATAATACTCGCAAACTCAAAGATTATCCTGAGATTTTGACACACCCTAATAGCTTAAAAACTCACCCGCCTTTGTATAATTTAGACGCGAAACATGCTAAACTTCCCAAACATATCCCTTGTCAGATCAAACGCAAAAAGCCATGACAGGTGCTAGAGAAGAAAACAAGCGCAGATATGTTAGATGTGGAAGCTCGATTCGTGTTTCAGCAAGAGGTATAGATCCTCATGAGCCCCCGCAGTTGAGAGATTATTTACACAAATTGTTTTCACGCGAAGGGAGTACCATTTGGTCAGGTTTAAGATGGCGTATTTCGGGGAATCCTCATGAATATTATAAAGCGGAAGTTGATTTCATTCGTTTCTCGTTACTGATCAGCCGTAAGGCTTGAAAGACAACCGGAAAATCCCTACTCTGCAGGGAAGAAAAAAAAAATATCTCCAATCAATGCGGCAGTTGTAAAAATAAGAAAACAGTAGAAAGGAAACTCTTTTCTTCCCAACTGACACATTGACGCCGATAGAAGCCTAATAAATTGCCACATGATTAACTATAATTACATCAACTGACACCTCTCAATGCAAGGACAGATTTAAATAAAATGGGATCTAATCCTTTTACGTTGAAACAAAATTATTCACGGTCATTTAAATACCGGTTTCCAGTTCGGTCCGCTTCCATTCGCATTTTTTTCTGTTACCTGGCTTTCACTCACTCGAGACGTTCCGCATAAAGCCCCGGAACCGAAGGCAGCGCGTTTGGAATGTGTTAAATAAAGAGCGTCAAACACACTGTGGATTATACTTGGGAAGCTGACATCTGAAATGAGCCCAACCCTCCATTTTTTCCGAGGGCACAAAACTCATCAGCGGGAACGTTCAAATTATTTAATTGCTTCGGCGATTACTCTTTATATGAAATTCATCAGGTAGAATTCATAACACTTTCGTCGCGCTACAGGACACCACAACAGTAGACGAATTAGCGGCTATGAGAGTTCAAGAGTAGTGCCAGAAAAAGCTTGGCGCCTTGGCAGGCGCCAAGCTAATCTGGCACTACCCTTGAACTGTCATGGCCAATTATCTCTCGCGTCTGGTGACTTTAATGCGTCCTCTTTGCGTCCTTATCTGGTGTGAAGTGATTCCTCCGAAACACAAGGCTCTGCAATGCTCTTGTAATGCCGGAGAGCCTAACAGTGTGAACTGAAAATCCAAAACAAAACGCTCTTCTGGCACTTGTAGTGAAAGCCTAACAGGTTTACAGGCTTAAAGGCGCCAAGCTAATCTGTACACTACCCTTGAACTATCCTGACTAATACATCTTTCATGGCTGTTGCACAAGAACTTAAAAGGCGTCTTCAGCTCTGAGTGCTTATTTGATGTGAGCTGACTGCTCCGAAACACAATGTTCGTTGAACACTTGCAGTGAGAGCCTCCTAACAGGTTTACAGGCTTAGCTGACTGCTATCATCGTACATTAGGCATCGGGCAGTCTTCAGTCGATCGGACCTACTTTAATCAGTCCCTCTAACTCCCCAAAGGCCCTCCTCATTGAGCGGCCGGCAATCCCGTCGTCTTACAAACGAGCAGTAAGCTCAGCGTGTCAGTGTCGTCAACAAAGGCTTTTTAGGCTATTACTGTTAGGCTGTCGCGACTGTATAAACGCGTTGGTCGATACGAAGCCAGTCGCAATATTTTCGTATCGACTCATTTATAAATTAATAATGTTGGCTTTTGTTTGTGCTGGACTGTGGTTTTGGACCTTACGGCTTACAACCGTAAGGTCCAAAATCACATACCAGCTCACATACATGTATATGGAAATGGTGGGGGAAAAGCGAATACTTCTGGAGGCCGAGGAATGTAGATTGGGGATGATGTCTAAGTGGTCTTTTTCAGCCCTAGATCTACACCCACTGTCTATCTTCTCAGCACAATCGAGTCCGAAATACCTCAGGCGGTTAACTCATTCGCGGCCAGCCGCATCCAGATGCGCGGCATAAGCCGCGCATCTTAATGCGGCTGGCCGCGAATGAGTTAAACGTCGTAGCAAAAGAGAGCGAAGGGAACAGGCGGGTCGTGGGTTCGAGTCCTGTCAAGCGGCCCCGGTGTCTAGAATCGCAGTACAGGATAACACCACGGGCTTGTTCAAAAGCAGGTCCGGCTGAAGGTTCCTGGTAAATCAAAGTGGCACAGTTGCAGTGCGCCTGAATTGATCACTGTTTATGTCGTTCCAGGCAATCGCTTTCCCTGTCCCCCACAACCCGCCCGTTAGGACCGTCCATTATCACTCCGGTGACGTGGACGTTAAACCCCGAACAAACCAACCATGCAGTCATCAGCACAATGTATTCTAGATCTAGTTTTTTTCTGAATGTGAATCTAAAGTCATAAAAGTACACCATTCTCTTTTTTCCGTCAATGTTCAATTTATAAATATTCTTCAATGGATACTTGTTTAACACTTTTTGGTCCAAGACCGAAATCCGCAAATTTTGAAGTCCCCTGAAGACTGTATTCCACTTCAGGAAACAGATCGAGCGTGATAGTTCAAGGGTTGTGCCAAAATAGCTTGGCGCATATGGGCGCCAAGCCATTCTAGCACAACCCTTGAACTATCACGCTCGTTCCATGTCTTGCTGTGGCGTTTCGGAGTTGAATGAGTTAAGATCTTATATCTAATATCTAAAGCGAGTAAGATCTGCCATCTGGATGTTTGTATTCTATGTTATGCAATTATGCGCCATCTTCCTGGATCTGAGTCGTAGATTTACCCATAATTTTGCAAAGTTGACCCCTGCAGCTTTCGTGGGAGGAAGAATCGCCTCCCTGGAGAGTTTGTGACAGTGGCTCCCATGTCGGTTGTCGTTCCTGAGCGGGAGTTGTGTGCCTTTTGACAGCGTCGTACAGCAGACAAGCATCACTTTGTCAGCTTGTGTACTATGCTCTCAGTCCCAAACGTAACCCTTTCACTGCCGGCGGGCACGAAGATGTCTTCGAAACCGTGAAGTACAGACACGATAGGGTGACTGCTAAGAATGTACACAAGTCAGGAAATAAAAAGAAAAAAAAAATGTCTTTTTTAGGGTTTTGTTGTTGTTGTCATTGTTGTTGTTGAAACCACGGCAAACTGAATGCTAAATATTCCATTTTAACTTATTCAACCCGGCGCACGTATTTCCCAAATTTTGGAGGCGTCATCTAACGACTATGCCCCTGTTACAGGAGATGGATCGACCATGATAATTCAAGGGCAGTGCCAGCTGAGCTTGGCGCAGATAGGTGGCAAGCTAATCTGGCACTACCCTTGAATTATCATTGTAGACCCATCTCCTGCTGTAGTGCGTCAGGGCTGAATTGGTTAATCAGAGAAATATAGACCAAAAAGGTGACTGCCAATCGTGTGAAATGCAGAAAAAAAAAGAAAAAAAAAACACGAGAAAAGAAGGATTCTTCGAAAAGACAGTTGTATTGTAACTGTCTTTTCTAAGCGTGCTTCTTTCTTCATTTATCAAAGGAGCACATGTAAATGAGGCCAACAAGAGGCAAAGAACCTCATGAGTCGTGGTCCGCTAATGCGGGTGCTTATGAAGTTCTTTGCCTCTTGCAGTCGATGCTGTATGCATTTTCGCAGCAGTGAAAAGGCTACGACGTTGATATTGAACTATATTGAAGCCCACCCCGTGCAGCTCAGGTCAGTCGTTTTCACACGCCCTGCGCGTGCATAGGCTCATGAAGATTTGTGTCTGTTGTAGATATTGAATTAAGCACTTTCCTGTCACTGGAAGCATACTTTGTTCGTGACGGTTTGTTTTTTCTTCTTCTTCATTGAACTGCGAAAAGCCACATCCGGCCAGGGATTATGGATACAAATTGGTCTCAGCAAGAGGCATAGATCCTCACGAGCCCGGGGGCTCGTGTAGATCTATGTCTCTTGCAATTGGATCGTGCAAACGTTCTCTCGTCAGTATGTATGAATTCACGTTCCTTTGTTGTTGGACACATTTGACGTTGAATTTACAATGATTAAGAGAGAGAGAGAGATATGAGCGGATATGAAGGTCAGTGAACTCAGAAAAGCCAACAGTTACTGCCCGTCATATTCTCGATGTGGATTACACACGCCACAGGTCTATCATCTATATGACAGACTTCCGCACAGGCTTATTAGTTGTCAAAATGTGATCCCCTTCGGTTTATACTTTAACTCATTCTACCCCAACACCGAAATCCCCAAATTTTGCCGCTGTCCTCTGAAGACTGCGTTGCAGTGCAGGACACAGATCGACCATGATAGTTCAAGGGTGATGCCAGAATAGCTTGGCGCCCATAGGCGCCAAGCTATTCTGGCATCACCCTTGAACTATCATGGTCGATTCATATCTGGCTGTGGTGTGTCTGGGATAGAATGAGTTAAACAATCCAGGCCACAGTGATGGCAAAAGCAGTGAACTTCTGGTGTAGCAAAGTGCTACGTGACCTACATTTCCTTGTTGTCATATCCAAAGTTTAGCGTAAGCGAAGTAATTTGCATTGAAAGTGTGGTCCGCAGAAAAAAATGTTACGGTATCCGACTGACTTTTATTATATCCGACCTTGCTGTAACATTTAACCCCGACGCAGTACAGCAGGAAATGAACTGACTACGATACCTCCTACTTGAGACCACCCACTAGTTGCGCTATGAACACAAGTACTGTTTGTATTCAGCTGT
Organism: Semisulcospira habei; assembly: GCA_036245525.1. Taxonomy (NCBI): domain Eukaryota; kingdom Metazoa; phylum Mollusca; class Gastropoda; family Semisulcospiridae; genus Semisulcospira; species Semisulcospira habei. Next base: position 53,344,382 of record BTPG01000008.1, read on the forward strand.
TTTAGTCTGCGTAGAAAAGGTAAAATAAGAACGATGGCTAGTTATAGTACTGAGGAATGCATACCCAGGGGGTCACATTTGTGTGACTGTCCAGTGTCACCGACTGTCCAACCTAAACTCTGCTTGTCATTTGTTGTGTGTTCGAGCTGTGCGTGTACTAAGAGGGTGGGGGTGTGGGGATATAGGAACGTTTGTGGGGCGGGGAGGGGGGTACATATATGTGCAATAGTTTTTCTTTACATATTCTCTGCTCTTATATAATGTATGCATATTAAATATATACGGTATACGGCATGATTAATATTTTTTTAAAATAAAAAAATAAAATAAAAACGCTGGCTGTATTTTGCTATCGGTCTTTGGCACTCTTCATCCTGGAGTCATTCAGAGACACACACAAAAATGTTTGCTGGTTTGTGTTTTTTTGGATCTTACGGCTTCCAGCCGTAAGGTCCAAAATCACAGACCAGCACACATCTTTTCTTTGCAAAATAAATACTGTCACAGATGGTCAAATGCAGATGGGGTAGAGATACTGCGACTGTCCTTGACGCAGAGGCCTGACAAGTATCGTTGGAGTGCTTTCGCTCTCGTCTTCTGAAAAAAAAAAAGAGATGAAAATCAGATCCCAAAAGACGCGAGTCAGAAATAGCTCAGACGGTTAAGCGGCGGAGCATGAGAGCGAAGGGAATCGGCGGGTCGTGGGTTCGAGTCCCTGTCCCGGCCCCGGTAGCAGGACTCGCAAACCGGGGAAAAAGACGGGCTCGTTCCATAGCATGTCCGTTGAAAGTTCCTGGTAAATCAACGTGGCACAGTTGCAATGCACCTGAATTGATCGGTGTTCAGGTCGTACTCTATAGGCAATAGATTTCCCTGTCCCCCATAACCCGCCCGTCGGGGGCCGTCCATTATCACTTCGGTGCCGTGGACGTTAAACCCCGAACTCAGTAACCAACCAAAAAGACGACCGCATGATGAAATAAAATAAAGAAAGAAACACGCTTAGAATATATTGTTATAATACATTTGTGTTGTAATTATTTTTTCTGATCGCGTTTCTTTATTTCTTGGATTTTTTTTAAATAGACGAAAGGCATAATCAGCTGAAATTCTGACTGTCCATGTTGCCGTTTTTGATCGCGGAACACAATTTAGACACATTCGTCCCTCAAATCGAAAATTCCAGGTTTTGGAGTTGTATTCAGAGGACAACATTACTGTTTAGGCGATGGATTGACTGTGATATTTGAACGATATCTGAAGGGTGGTGATGGCACCAAGCTTTTTAGCTCCACCACCACCTATCGCCGTCTCTTCATCCCTCAACCCCCTCCCCACCCTCCCTCTCCCCACACACAGACACACACGCACACATCGCCCACGTACAAACGGAAGCTTTGCCTTTTTAAAAAATTAAAAAAAAAGCTGTGGGCGCCACATTTCGCAGCTTGCCGTCTTTGCCAGGCACTCCTCAGATACACGTACGGCACGTGCCACAATGCGGACCTAGTGACGTACACGCGGATTTTATCATATTATCAAAATACAATGAACTGCGGATGTGATGAAATCTACTGTGTGACGATTAGGACAGTAAGGACAGTAAATCAATTTTGTTTGTTTGTAAAGCGAAATTTTCATGGACTTAGTGCCAGGGCTGAAACGCCACGAGATTCCTCAATGAGCAATAGGCCATCGGGCCGATGTCGGTCGCCGTTGGCCCTCGCACGGCAGTGCGCTGACGGCGGCCGCAGTCTGCCCGATAGTCTTTGCGCACTGGGTCGTTTTGTTGTTGTTATATCCTAAGTTATGTTATAATTATGGTCGGGAACTATACAAAGATTATATTATATTGAGCAACATTTTGCTTGATATGGTGCCGATAACAGGCAGATGTGATTGACGAGACCCGAATCAAAATGTCCTCGTCTTACGACTCGGACAGTTTGATTCGGGTCAAGTAATCACATCTGTCGGTTATCGGCACTATATCAAGCAAAATGTTGCTCAATACATAATGCATGTACTCAGTCCAAAACAAAACTGTGCATCGAGTCATTCAATTTGCGGCTGCTTGCGATGTTGAGACAAAATACGTGAATGGCAGACGACTGCATATCGCTGTCGACTAAGCGCGTAGATTTCGTCTGACTATGACGACATGGGTGTTTTGTATAACCGTGCGTGTTACTGAGTAAATTGTACTGTAAATAGATCACGCATAATTGGGGAAAATGCCAGCAGGTTTGTTTATTTAGTTATTTTCTCAGGTTGTCGATGTCGCCATCTGACATCTCGTCAATTTCACTAGTTAGTGCTGCGACTGGCGTCTGTTCTCCGTTCGTGTGTGTGTATGGAATATAAATTTCGAGCGCCCGTACGCTTAGAAGTAGTTCATTACTGACTACTACACAAAAGGAGCTTGTTAATGTTGCAGTATGAAAATATTTCGCATTTCCGTTTTGAAAAAATTGCAAGTATCATCAATCGAGTCTTCTTGGCCGCAAGGGATTTTGGGAAGGAAAGTATATCAAGCAAGTTCATGGGAATTAATTTGCTTGTTATTCAATATATCAATACATGTGTCAAAGAAGGACACCCTTTATGTAGCGGGTACATTATGTTATATTGAGCAACATTTTGCTTGATATAGTGCCGATAACAGGCAGATGTGATTACGAGACCCGAATGAAAATGTCCGAGTCGTAAGACGAGGATATTTCATTCGAGTCAAGTAATCACATCTGCCTGTTTATCGGCACTATATCAAACAAGACTGTTACTCAATATAATTTATGTACCCATTCCAAATAAAAAATAAACATCGCGTCATTCATTTTGCGGCTGATTGCGACAAAACACATAAATGGCAGACGACTGCATATCGCTGTCGACTCAGCGCATAGATTTAGTCAGGCTATGAAGACATCAGTGCATTGCATAACTTTGCGTGTTACTTATTAAATTCTACCTGTAACTAGATCACGCATAACTGCGGAAATTGCCAGCAGGTTTGTTTATTTAGTTCTTTTCTCAGGTTGTCGATATCGCCAGCTGACTTCTCGTCAACTTCACTTGTCAGTTCAGCGATTCGCACGTTTCCTGGCGTCTTTTCTCCGTTCGTGTGTGTGTATAGGATATAAATTTCGAGCGTTCATGCACACTAAGAAGTATTTCATTGCTACTACACATAAGGAGCCTGTTAATGTTGCAGTGTGAGCATATTTTGCGTTTCCGTTTTGAAAATGCAAGTATCGTCAAGATCGAGTCTTCTTGGCGCGCAACGGATTTTGGAAAGGAAAGTATATCAAGCAAGTTCATGCGAATTAATTTGCTTGTTATACAATATATCAAAATATGTGTCAAAGAAAGACACACTTTCTGTAGTGGGTACATATATTTATATCGGACGTTTGAGTACGTACAAGGCGACGTCAAGTGTAACGTGATGTTTTTAAAAAGATTTCACAGCGGTATGTCAAGGAAATACATGTGGGCGCTGTTTTTTCCCATAACCCTTTCCATCCTGATTCACAAATGCATGGAATAAATTTTACCAACAGTTCAAGGGTAGTGCCAGAACAGCTTGGCGCCCAGAAGCGCCAAGCTGTTATGGCACCACCCTTTAACTAAAATTGTTGGTCTTTCCAATAATCTGCAATGTAGCCTTCATAGGACCATACAAAATATGAACAATATCAACCTCACAATGTAATGTGTTAAAGCAAGTCATTATGTGGCAGGCCTAAAATAGAGTTCTTGCCCGGGGTTCGGAAAGATGGTAAAAGTTATGAGAAAGGAAATAATAATAATGGTGTTTCCAAGAGTTGGAAAATATCTGAAATGTATTACGTGGCTAGATGAGATGAATACTCTGTTGGAAAACTAGGAGAATGGAGAGAAGATAAAGGCCGGGTGAGCATATGTCCACGGGCCCCCGTCTGGCTTTGTTAATTGGCCCGCGCACCGCTGTGCGTGGGCCAACCAAAGCAGACGTCGGCGCGAGGATATTTTGCTCCATGCGTGTACACATGGAAAGCTATAACGGACATAATGAAGAGTAAGAGTGAAGGACAATTTGAATACAAATACAGTGTACATGTCGCTGAAGGCAGGTTAGCTTTAGCACGGGGTGAGGTCGCCATGCTGTCACAACCCAGCAAGCAAAAGCCACCGACCTGACGTCGGCTGGATGATCTCTTGCAAACTGGGTACATGAAATTGGCCTTTTACCTCAGTCAATTAACTCTTTCGAGACGTGCCGCATTCGGATTCGCGGATTTAAGGTCCGTTTATACAGAGCGCGAACGCGAACGCGTCCAACGCGAACACGAACGCGACTTTTGAGCAGTTTTGCCATTCAAATAGAGCACAAACCCGAACGCGGAAAACCGTCGACGGCTTTCGAGGCGGCTCGTCTTTTTCTTGCTGTGAGAGATAAAATTTGGTCATTTGGAATCATGGCGCAGGTAGAGTCAGACACGGAGGAGATCATAGTACTGTATTTGTACGCAAAACAACGGAGGAAGAGAAAGAGGCGTGTGTCAGTGCACGAAATTTTACAGAGAAGAAGTGAATTTGGAGAGTACCACCACCTCGTACAAGAACTACATTTTCATCCTGCAAAATTCCATCAATACTTTCGAATGACTGAGGAGCAATTTGACTACACTTTACAATTAATTGGAGACGACATTTGCAAACAGGATACTAATTGGAAGAAGGCCATCACCCCAAGAGAACGACTGGCCATTTGCTTGAGGTAAGTAAAGTTGTAGTATTTTCCCCTGTAATGTGAAGATAGCAAGTTCATTTTGGATCTGCAATGTTCATATTTGAGTTTCTATTTGTGGAAATGATGCAAGGGAAGTATCTGCTGATTGGTTGATAGCAAAAAAGCCGCGCGACCTTCTGGGAAAATTCGCTCTGGGGGCAATCAAGGCGGTCGTTCGCGCGAACAAAAAATTGTTCGCGTTCGCGTTCGCACTCTATTTGAACGGTTCCTCTACAAATGACTAAAATATTCCAGGACGAAAAACCGCGTTCGCGTTCGCGCTCTGTATAAACGGGCCTTTACGCCGCGAATCCAGATGCGGCACGTCTCGAAAGAGTCCCCCGTTCAGTGCCAGCTGACGCAGACTGTGTTTCTGCAATCTTCGGTAATTAAACACCGAAAAACCCTAGCTGTCCAAGGAACGTGGATTCAAAGTGATTTCAGCAAGAGGCATAGATCCACGCGAGCCCCCGCACCTGCGGGGACTCGTGAAGATCTATACCTCTTGCAGTTGGGTTGTGTTCATTTTTTTCTGGGCTCTCGGAACGGGTTTAATGCAGTACATAAAATAGAGTTGATTCTCTTGTCCGAAAGAGATATAAGTAGCCTAATTTATTTATCTGCATGGCCGTGCGCAAATATAAAATTTAAAAAAAAAAAAAAAAAAACCCCATGTTTTAACCCGAAAGACTAAATGAATAATCTACTTTGAATTTTACCTTTCTAAGCATGTTTCTTTCTCTCTTGGGAAATTTCTTTGCATTTTGCACGCTTCGCAGTCACTGGCATCTTCTTGGTCTGGACTTCATAACATTGAAGTGTCTCCTAAATCCGTCAGTCGGACTGGGAATGTGGGATAAGACTCCAATTGGACGGCGTTAGTTTAGGTGCCAGCGCACTAGTAACTTAAACCCTTTTCCAATCAGCACCAGCTGCAAGAGATGGATAGGTTAACTCATTCGCGTCCAGCCGCATCCGGATGCGCGGCTTATGCCGCGCATCCGGATGCGGCTGGCCGCGAGTGAGTTAAGTAGTCTCTCCCTATCTTGTCTCGTTGTGTTATGAGGAATACGTTTTGTGATGAAGATAATTATCATCCCAGTGGCAAATTGTCTTCGGGCCCAGGACGGCCGCAGTAGGACCACTGCGGCCGTCGTGGGCCCCAGTACCTTTGCTTATTAGGGAAGCATCTATGCGAACATTTTGACGGGCGAACTAATCACGAGTGATTTTTTTTATTTTTTATTTATGTATTTTTTCGTTACGGGAGGTTGAGTAAAACTCTATTTATATAGCGATGGTTTGAAAGGTTTTGAACTTCAGAATCGGCCTACTTTTGTCACTTCAAAGTGGTGCGGTGCCACGATTGGGTCGCTATTATTTTAGCGCCCCGCAGTGGCTGATCGACATGTTGCATTGCAACAAAACAGTCAAAAGTGCGGCGGCGACTGCACAACCTTTATCACCACACCGGAATTGAGACATCCTTGTAAGTTGTAACACATAGTCGGAAAAAGCCTCCGAGTTGCATAAATCCATTTCTTGCCCCATTGTGCATATGGGATTTAAATTAAATTTAAGTTTTCTTAAAAAATAATTGATTAATATCAATATGAATGTGTGCACATCTCTTGGTTTTATAATATGAAGAGGTTAACTGTTGCACGCAACATTTCGTCACAGTCATCCCACACGTCAAGAAAGGTCCATAAAAAACAAAAATCGACAGACATATAGGAGACTTAGATGCGACATACCAAACACAGATCCCTTCAAAAAATAGTCAAACGGACATAAATAAAACACTCTATCCTAGGAGGCTTCCAGACCATCTACTGTTTATCCCTTCCATCTCCAAGATTCTCATGCGCACCTGCATCTGCATAGGCTCATGAGAATCTATATCTCTTACGTGTATAGATTTGTCTCGCTTAATTCCCAGTGGAAGGAGGTTCAGTATTGGCGGGTTTAGTGACTGCGTGAAGAGAGGTAATAAAAAGCAAGGGGAAGACATCCCCTTGGTACCGAGGAAGTGTAGATAAAGACAGATGGAAAAACGTGTACGTTCATGTTATCTGGCTGCTGCCCAAACAGACATGGACAGTATATTAGTACACAAGCTAGGAAAGTTTACCGTGCACCCCCCCCCCCCCCCCCCCCAGTACTCAATAAGATGGGTTTCAAAGTGTTCCTTAGTATGTCCTGAGATGTTTAAGCCATGTTCCCCGAAAATCCTTAGGAACACACCAGAGATATAGCCGATGGCGCAAGGGTACCCCCATTCACGCTCTTTGCATCTGCTAAAATGAGGTTGAGAAACATTTTCCTCTAAATAAATCAGAATTCCATTTAGAAGCCCAAATCAGGCAATATTCTGTTAAGGCACACGTTCTGCAGCCTCTGCAAGAAAACAGAATGAAAAAATATTGAATCTGGCTCACAGTAAAGGTATTTGTGCACCCAGCAAATGACCATTTCCGCAAAATCGCAAAAAAAGACAAAAATAATGTGTCAGATGCCTTCAGACATTTTCTATAGCGCTGGCAGTCCATTTTCAGGCTTACATCATTAAAACAGGATGTCACAATTATTTTAAACTTCACTAGGTGATGCTGTGATCACTGTGAGTGCCACAGTGGTTGATTTTGTATCCCTACTCCCGAAGTTGTAAAAATACACAAAATTAATTAGAAAAAATTACTAAAGTTATTCCATTTCATTTTGACCTCTCTTTACCTATTAAGTTTCAATAATGTGAGCATAAAGTGCAAGAAAATAAGGAAAGTCGGCATCCTTTACGGTACATTCGTGGTTAATGATAGCTTTTTCCCATTTAAAATTGCTGAATTGGGAAACGTACGTTGTTTCCGGTGCCCTCAGAAAATTTTTATACAACCGATAGGTCTTTGTTAGGTTTTATTGGTTAGAATAGAGTACCACAATTACTCCCAACCTGATTTTGTGATGCTATGATGCATTTAGGGGCCACAGTGGCTGAATCTGCTGCCCTACCCCCATTTTACCAGTAAGCAAAGAAACACAAGAAATCATTAAAATTGCTTACGTCATACTCCTCTGTTTAAATATTTTTTGTTGCCAGTTTTTTTTATATTTTAAAATATGCATATTGAGCATAAAACGTTGTGATCATTTCATTAATTTCAATGTAGTTAGTTTAATTTCAATGTAACCCATCAATTTAATTGTAACTATTTTTAACTGGCTGGTCTTTTAGGTGACATTTTACCTAGTGTAAGGCGGATCTAGTAAGGTCTCCCCTTTTCCTTTCATTTATTTTCATCTAGAAATGTGTAAATATGAATATGCGTGATAAAATTTCATGGTTCCTAATAGCCAAAACAATGTTATCAAATACTTAGTTTCCACATGTCGACCATGAGATCTCCACTTCCACCTTCTGCAACGTTCAAGTTTTTGATGGCCGTCTTTAAATCTTATATTGTTCTGACTGCCAATAAGTGAGCTGTCAAGAGCTAGGCAGCATGTTTTCAGAGTTTGGTGTAAAGGGGCGTGTCTTCTGGTCAGAACTGCCAGCAGACCGCTTCTCTGTATGGACATGTTTGCAGAATGTGCTAAGGAGACTGATTTTCTACGCCAAATTTTCATAGGGCTGTTTCCGCATGACCCAGTCTCACGAGGTGAGTCCAGCAGGGTCCTTACGGTCTGTGAACATTTGTGAAAGTTGTTAAAAAAATGACAAGGCTTTTTCAGGATCCTGGAAAGTCTGTCAATTTCAGTCTTTTTCCTTAAAGTCTGTGAAAGTTTGTAAAAAATGACAACGTGCTGGCAAACTTTTGTCTACCTCTTTTTTTTTCCTCCCCTAATTTGTGACTATTCCATTGCGAACGATCATGCTGACGCTTGTTGCAAGTGATCTATATTTAGCTCTGATCATAAAGTGACTGCATGGCCTTTCTGCCGAACATTCTGATTGGTTGTTTACGCTTCTACCGAAGTCCGCCATTCGCTAAGCAGTAAGCGTTCTTTTATTTTGGTATCTCTTCATGCATTAGGCACGGAAGCTTGAAATGATTGCTGATACAGAGTGATCTGATTAAAGTGTGTAAACCTTCAGGCTTCAGTTTGGGTTTGTGAAATGTTCCTGCTTTTCTGTATGGACCCAGTCCAGAGTAATCAGTGCGTAGATGAAAGATGGTGGCCTGGCTCTCCCTGTTCAGCTTGTTGATGTCATCTGCCCACGGGCTGCAGCCGCCATTCTGCTGTTGCCAATCACTTTGTTGTTGTAGTGTCTCCATTCCCAGCTAGCCCAGAATGCACTGGAATCCACTGCAGCACTATTTTGTGGACAGGGCATCCAGTCTATCTTGAAGCTTCCTGGTGAGATCAGTGGATCAAGCTGCTGCCTTTCCCTAGCTAGTGCTCTGCTGCTGTGTTGAACACCTGCAGATCTGTACGATAGTTGGAGCTGCTGCCGCCAGCTGGTAAGGAGAGGGAGGTAGTAGTGCGGTCTGCACAACAGATGTACACGCCACTTCCTTCATTCCGCACGGCATCTTGTGTGGTATCACAGCTGCTGTGAGGGTAGCGCTTGTGCACAACCTCCAGCAAGATGGCTTTGTGCAGTGCCGCGACCTTTGGCAAAGAGTCCTGGAACATTGTTTATGTTGTCTTGAAGGCTCTTTCGAGATGTCCAGGTATCTAAAGGGAGCTTGTTCACACATCTTTGGGCTTGGTTCCAGGACTTCGCCCTTTGCAGGACCTTCAGTTGGCGGTTCAGACTTGGGCATTTCTGACGGTTCTTGGTCTGCTCCTGTAGTCTCCCATGCTGTCGGTGTTTAGTAAGTCTTCATCGTGTGTGCTGTTCTGCATTCCAGTGGCTCCAATGTCCTCCATTTCCTAAATTGGGGTGCTCCAGATGGCTCTAAGAATGTCACTGCATCATGAGAATGACCCATGTTCTGCATCTTGTCAAGCCTGGCTTTTTGGGTTTTGCAGACAGTGTTTCATGTTGTCGATGTATCTTGGTACCGCACAACTGGTCTGACCGAGCAGGTGTTTGCTTGTGCCAGGATGCTGTAATTTGCGCCAATGTGGTCCCCACCAGTTTCTTCATGAGAGACTTTTTTATTTTTTTTTGCAGCTCTAGCTTCCATGGCTTCAATGTGAGGCCTCCATGTGAATCCAGTAATTTATTTGTTGCCAGTAAAGTTGGCCTGTCTGTCTTTGGTACTGGAAGGTCTCCAGTTTGAGGTGACCTCTTCCGTCTGATTGAAAGAGATGGTCTAGCTCAGTTTGAGTGGCCTCTTTCAGTCCAGCTGCTCACTCTATTGGCAGCATCCTGGATTCTGGAGGATGCTATTTCTTTATGTTCTGCTGCGCTCCACACTGCAAAGTCATCCGCATGGAGGATGTTCAAGACGAACCTTGGTACTGTTGTACTGATGTCATTAATGTAGACCAAAAACAGCATCAGACACAACACCTTCCCCGAGTTTGACAAAAGTGCTGAATGTGCAGACGATAGAAGCTTCAGCGGCAGTCCCTGTTAAGCATGCCTTAAATAAAAAGAATTACAATTAAATTGATGGGTCACATTGAAATTAATGAAATGATCACAAATGTTTATGCCCAATATGCATATTTTGTTAAGAAAACTGGCAACAAAAATATTTAATCAGAGGAGCAATTGGTATCATTTTTCGTTCCTTTGCGTAGAGGTAAAATGGGGGTAGGGCAGCAGATTCAGCCACTGTGGCCCCTAAATGCATCACAGCATCATAAAATCAGGTTGGGAGTAACTGTGGTACTCTATCCTAACCAATAAAACCTAAAAAAAAGACCTATCAGTTGTATACAAAATTTCTGAGGGCATCAGAAATAACGTACGTTTCCCAATTCCGCAATTTTTAAACGGGAAAAAGCTATCACTCACCACGAACATACCGTAAAGGATGCCGACTTTCCTTATTTTCTTGCACTTTATGCTCACATTATTGAAACTTAATAGGTAAAGAGAGGTCAACATAAAATGGAATAACTTAAGCAATTTTGTCTAATTAATTTTGTGTATTTTTACAACTTGGGGGTAGGGATACAAAATCAACAACTGTGGCACTCACGGTGATCACAGCATCACCTAGTCAAGTTTATAATAATTGTGACATCCTGTTTTAATGATGTAAACCTGAAAATGGACTGTCAGTGCTATAGAAAATGTCTGAAGGCATCTGACACATTATTTTTACCTTTTTTTGCGATTTCGCGGAAATGGTCATTTACTGGGTGCACAAATACCTTCACTGTGAGCCAGAAATTCAATATGTTTTCATTCTGTTTTTTGCAGAGGATGCAGAAGGTGTGCCTTGACATAATATTGCTTGATTTGGGCTTCTGGAATGAATTCTGATTTATTTAGAGGAAAATGTTTCTCAACCTCATTTTAGCACCTGCGAAGAGCATGAATGGGGGTACCCTTGCGCCATCGGCCATATCTCTGGTGTGTTCCTAAGGATTTTCGGAGAACATGGCTTAAACATCTCAGGACATACTAAGGAACACTTTGAAACCCATCTTATTGAGTACTGGGGGGGAGGGGGGTGCACGGTAGACTTGCTAGCTTATGGACAACATGTTTCCTGATAATAAAATGTCGAGAGCATCAGTTGTGTGGTACATATCAGCCTCAGTATTAAACAGGTTCCTAGCTCCAAAAGGGATTATCGGCAAAGAGAATAGCGTAGCCTCTACTTTTTGGTATCGGGGAGGATGTGGGGGTGGGGGTGGGGGTGGGGGTGGCGGGATGGTCTTCAGGGTTTATACCCCCCCCCCTCCCCCATCCTGAAAAAAGTCAAGGTAATGTTCCCGTTTTGAGAGTCTGGAACCACCCCACCCACTCCTCCTCCACTCCGGGGTGAGTCTGGAAGCCTCCCGCTTGAAATCGGGATAATCACCTCCCCAATCTCCCCAGACTACCAGACTCCAGAAAGCACAAAACGCCTTCTTCTGTAAAAAAAACTGAAATGCCCCAAACAGAAAATACTCAGTAAACAAATGTCATCGGGCCGACGACGGATATGCGCAGGCCCACCGCAGTCGTCATCTGCCCGAAGACCTTTTGCTATGGGGTAGGACTCCGCCCCTCCCCCCCCCCCCTTTTCCGCGATACCCAACTGCTCCGAGGTAAACCGATGCACGGTGCGTGAAAGGTCTCAGGACCTACGTGGTCCATAGTAGACGACCCGCACACGACAGCATCCCGCATTGCATTGGAAATGAAAAAGCTGCGTGACCATATCACCAAGACCGTGACGGATTGCTCGCAATCTTGGTGGCAAAAGGAAGCAAACAATTCCTGCCCTGGACAATAAATTGCCACTATGTGACGGGCTTGCCTAGTTTGGCGCGGGAGGGCCGCATTGTGTCTTTAGTAATGATGAAAATAAATTCTCACTGCTCCAGTTGCGACTTTCTATTCCCCCACTCCCCCCCCCCCCCCCACACACACACACACCCCTCCCAGCCCCCACCCATTTTATCCCCTCCACTCGCCGTCTCCTCGGCGTAGCCATCGATAGGCCTGATAGAAGACGTTTACCCCATCACTGCTGGAACACATGAACACATAGCGCAACTCCCAAATGCAAGAAGTATAGATTTTCATGAGCCCGCGCAACAGCGGGGGCTCATGAAGATCTATACCTCTTGCTGTCCCGATTTATATTCACACTCCTCAGACTGATATGGTTATCTGGTAGTGAATCTGCGGTGATTTCACAGGCATTTTTTTTCTGGACGGTGTTAGTGACGGGAGTTTAAACCTTCAACCTCCAGTTAACTTGTAGGTCTACATGTTGATGTTGCTGTTGACGTTCGAAGTCAACTTCATACAGTCTCGTCATATTGATCCTGATGGGTCAAAATATTTTCTGACCATTTTTCAGCAATCCATAATCGAAAGTTTATTTGTTTGTTTGTTTGTTTTGTTTGTGTGTTTGTTTGTCTTTCGTTCGTTCGATTGTTTGTTTGTTTCTTTGTTTGTTTGTTTGCTTTTCTGTTATTTCCTTTTCCCCCTTTGTTTTCTGTATGATTGTTTCTTATGTTTCTTTGCTGTACTATTCGATCTTCAACTTTTCATAAACGGCAGCGGATTCCAATCAGTACAACTCCCTCAGTATGACTTTCATGTCGATCTCTTGCCCGCGGCAGACAGGCATTCCCCTTAGAATCTGTGCGTCTCGCAGAATCTGTTGACAGTGTTGAGTGTATGCCCAATGCAGATAGAAATGGGAAGGAACATGAGTCGGGAGCTGAAAGTGACCTGCCATTAGGTCCCGCTGTTGTCCCCATTTGCCTAGAGTCCCCGTTTCAGAAAATTGACAACGCATTCTTTTATTTTATTTTATTTTATTTTATTTATTTATTTATTTATTTTATTGGGGAGGGGGGAGGGTGGGAGGAGGGGGTGAGGGTGTGGAGTTAATGAGGAGGAGGAGAGCAGAGGGATTTTTTCTTGCGATCTTCCTGCTCGTAGAAAGTGGGACATTTATGTAAGCACGAGATTCCACGTTTTAACCCCTTAACTGCCAGGCCAAGGCAAAAGCTGCAAGAGAGATAAATCCTCAGGAGCCCCCGCGATAGAGATGTACGTCTCTTGTTAGTTCTATGTTCTTATGCCTAATTTTGTCTCATTTACATCTGTTTTCCTCACGAAAATGTCGATTAGTGTGCGGTCTTTTCTGACGCGAAATTCGTGATCACTGGGAGCGAAGGAGTTAAACAAATGTAATTGTTGAACTACTTTTGCAGCCTTCAATTTTGCTACCGCCTATGTTAATTTCACTTTTTTAAATACTGTTATTATCACTGTCCCCCAGAAACAGCGGAGATTAGGATGGCTGGTGAGAGAAAAAAAAATGTATACGTGTATTACCACACCAGTAGCGGCGTAGACAAAATATGATGCGAGACAGGCGCCAGACTAAATTTGGGCTCCATCAGGACATGCGTGCCATACCCCCTTCGCTGACCGACATTCGCATGAAGAACACAGATGTAAATGAGACAAACTGCGGGGCCTCATGAGGGTTTATGTCTCTTGCAGCTGGGTAGCGTTCGCTTTGCCCCGACTGATCAGGGATTAAGGGGTTAACCATCAGACTGTCAATAGCGGTTTTTGTGGCGATGATATTTACAAAAACCACTACCGACAGCCATGGGGTTAAATTGTGCACGCAAGGAAGAAGTTGCACGTGTTCTTCAGTGTTGTTCGATTAAAAAAAAAAAATCCTTATCCCGGAGAAGAGGCAGCCAGTGTGTGTTGGTCTGTGGTTTTGGATCTTTCCCTTGTAGTCGTGAGGTCCAGTATCACAGATCCAAACAGTTTGTCACGTAATCAAATTCAGTGCGACATTCGTCTCACATTGTCGATCATTGCAAAGTCAACGTCAAAGATTCCCCAGCCGTTATGTGAACAAGGATAAAGAGTGGTTTCAGCAAGAGACACAGCTCCTCATGAGCCCCAGCAAGAGGCATAAATCCTCATGAGCCCCCGCAATTGCGGGGGCTCATGAGGATCTATGCCTCTTGCAGTTGGGTGGTATTCACATTTTCTTAGCAGTTAAGAAGTTAAGCACGCGTGTTATGAATAAGATATAATTTTTGACCGTGATTGTCCCCCGGTACTGTTGAATATTTTAAAATATTCATTTTCTTTCTTTCAGATGATCTTGTCCCAGATCTGGACCTGAAAGCTGGGAGTGGGTCACCCAGGTCTTCATGAATGCTGATGAACCAGGGATCGATCTCTGCGCAACTTTGTCGCTCGTTCATGAGAATCATAGATGGGCTCTTCATTCAGTGCTAGGGAGCCACCACCGAGTCATTGAAAAAGAGGTAGTAGCGCAAGAAAGCGTCAGCGTCATCGCCTCAAACCGTTTGAGTTGTGCTAGCTGAACAAAGGTTATTGTGAGAGTTCGTGCCGTGTGTCAGCTCTTTAGAAGGACGATTCTGGTATTGTGAAGCTTTCAGAGCTTGTGCTTGATGCGCTTCATTTTACAGTGGCAAATCATCATGGGAATCAGACTGATTTTGGGTAGAAGGGAAAACTGACGCGTCATTTCACTTTTGTCTCGTCGATGATGGTAGCAGGAAATACAACAAAACATCTTCAGTCCTGATTAAAGATATTTGTGTATATTGATGTCGTTTCATGCTATGTGTGAACTCATGTGGTCACCTCTTACCTATATTTCTTGATAGACGCCCTCTGCATATCAACTATGGAAGATCCGAGCCCGACGCATCCGCGCCATAAGCACACAGGACACAGTAGTAGGAACCCGAAATCTTCAGCGACGAATGGATTGGATACCATCACCACACTTCTGCTCCAGCTGCTCCTTGGTGTACTCATCACAGTTCTCACACTTACTCCTGCCTCGGGGGACGTAACCCCCAGATTACCCATCTCAAAGGGAAGTAACTTGACCAAGCTGACCATCGGTTATCTGCCCATCGAAAAGACAGCTAACAGAGCACAGCTTGTCCAGCGTCAGTACCGCGTTATCTCTGGCGCGCTGACTTACGCCATCGACATGATCAACAATCGCAGCGTCATTCCGGGCCATGAGCTGGATTACGTGTGGAACGACACGGAAGGCACAATCCCCGGCGGTCTCCGCGCCATCACCGACCAGTGGCGGAGGGGAGTGGACGTATTCGTCGGGCCCGAGGAAACGTGCAACTACGAAGGGAGGGTGGCTGCCGCCTGGAACCTGCCCATGCTGTCTTTTGTAAGTACATTTTATTTTATTTTTGGTATCTTATTTTTGTACAGCCTTTATCACGTAGCACATCGTTTTTCCTGCCAAACTATTGCGCGACTTTTTTTTTCAGATTCTGGTTTTTGATTTGACAGCGAAGTGGATGCATGGTTTGGGAAGGGATAGGGTGGTTTACAGTAGTGTGTGTGTGTGTGTGTGTGTGTGTGTGTGTGTGTGTGTGTGTGTGTGTGTGTGTGTGTGTGTGTGTGTGTGTGTGTGTGTGTGTGTGTGTTCTTGTGAATTGTGTGTGTACAGCGAGTACAGTGGGTTTTTTCTTTTTTTTTTCTGGAGACCAGCGCTTCTTCTTCTTCTTCTCGAACGCCGTCACACTTGGAGTTTGGCTCTCAAAATGAAATCTGTGGTCTTCTGTAGCGCCTCCACAGGCCCGTACAGTTTCTCTTGTAGAGTGGCGGGCTTCGGCCATATCTCCTCCCTCAGCGGCTGGTGGTTCCCACAGTCCTGGAGGATGTGCTCTGTGGTCTGCTCTGCTTCTCCACAAGGGCACAGGGGAGATGGCACGAGGTGGAAGCGTCTGTGCAGGTGGAAATTGAGTCGGTTGTGCCCAGTTCTCAGACGAAAGATGGTCACCTGCTCTTGTCTGGACAGCTGATGGTAACTGTCTATGGGCCGTTGTGGTGGTCTGTACACAGACTTAATGATGGTCTTCATCTCTGTGAAGCTGACTCCATTTTCATCTTGTTCTTTCTCTGCGCCCGCTTTTGCCATTCTGTCAGCTTCTTCATTGCCGTAGATGCCACAGTGTGAAGGGATCCACTGCAGCACCAGTCTGGTGCACTTGATGTTTTGCAGTGCCTCTTGTAGACGTGGCAGTTTGCTTGCTGTTGCTGCCTCAAGGACAGACATGGCATCAGTAAGGAAGACAATCTGGGCATCAGGGTCTGCAGTGCCACTAAGGGTGTTAGCTGCGTGGACCAGGGCTTCCACCTCAGCTCTGTAATTTGTGCAGTGAAGGCCTGTTGGTACTGCCTCTGCCTGCCATTTTCCGTTTGGGTACTGAATGTACACCCCAGCCCCTCCATCCTGAACTGCATCTGTGGCTGATCCATCGGTGTATGCCCGTATCCATGCTTCCTGGGGATACTTTTCTTCGAGCATGGCCAGTGTCAGGGCTTTCTTGCTCACAGTGCTGTGCTCATCTCTGGTGGTGATGTAGGGTACCGTGGAAGAGATGGTGATGTTTTCTGGCTTACTTTCCCAAGGTGGAAGGTCGCTAGCAGGATTCAGAGCCTCTACCTGCGCAGGCAGCTTTGCCTGGTGTTTTCTCTGCAGACCAGCGCTTTATAAGTATTATTATTATTATTATTATTATTATTATTATTATTATTATTATTATTATTATTATTATTAATGTTTTCTGAACACATTACTGAGGTTTCGTTTGTGACGAACGACATCCAACAACGGACAAGTGCGAAGTCACGGCGTGTAACCAAGTTGTGCCATTAAAATTGTTGTCTGTGCTTCGGGTCCAAGCTGATTAACTCATCCTACCCCAGACACCCCACAGGAAGATAAGAATCGACCATTATAGTTCAAGGGTGATGTCAGAATAGCTTGGCGCCTATGGGCGCCAAGCTATTCTGGCATCACCCTTGAAGTATCATGGTCGATCTGTGTCCTGCACTGCTATGCAGTCTTCAGAGGACAACTGCAAAATTTAAGGATTTCGGTGTTGGGGTAGAATGAGTTAAACCGCCGTAATTTCGCTCTCGAGCGTTGTTGTCTGTCATGCACGCATTTGTCATGTTGTTCTGCAAAAAAGGTCTCAGGATGAATTTTATGATTGTTAAAATGACAAGTGTTTTGATATACTAATGAGCAAAAGAAAAGCATAGTGCAACTGATGAATCCAGTGATATCGCACTTAAATAATTATAGTAATTAATTTTTAGCGATTAGTTTATGTTGGAAGTTAAACCTTTTTGTGCTGACTGGCTTGATTCTGCAGTCAGATTTTGAAGAATGAACTTCTGCGTTCTTTTTGTCTATCGTATTAAAAATACGGTAGACTTTGAAATGGGGTTGGTCGGAACGCATTCGGGAGCATGCACATGACGTTTTTGGCGTGCGGCGCAAAAATTATGGCAAAGAAGTAACAAGATAAAAATGACGTCACGTCTAGCTACGCATACCTTGTAAGAGAACGTCTTTTTGGCGCCAAAGCGACGCGCGCGCGCGCGCGCGCGTGTGTGTGTGTGTGTGTGTGTGTGTGCGTGCGTGCGTGTGTGTGCGTGCGTGTGTGTGTGTGTGTGTGTGTGTGTGTGTGTGTGTGTGTGTGTGTGTGTGTGTGTGTGTGTGTGTGTGTGTGTGAGACAACGACTAGAGCCCTCGTTTGAGGACGGACAAGCTTGAAATTTTAAGACACTGTCCCTAAAAGAATTATCTCGCGACTTAATTTTTTTTAATTATTAAGTTTCTCATTAGCGAGAAAATGGCCGTTTCACAAAACTGGTTGATCCACACAAAAGTCCGTAATTATTCTTATTTTTACTAGATATTTTGCATATAGCTAGTTAAAAGGGAGATATTGCAGCTCCAGAACCTTTTGAGTGATAATTAAATGTTTTTTGAAAGAAAAAAAATTCACGTTATTGGGATTAATTTCACGAATTATATGGGTTAATTTTAAAACAATTGAATCTTTTTTGTTACGAAAAAAAAACACACTTCTGATTAATAATCGCATGAATGTTCGTATACGGTATTTACATAAGCCTACAGTTTGTCTCGGCTGTCAGGTACGATTAGGTCAATTGTGACCTGTATGCCTTAGGTGTGAAAATCGGACAATTTTCTGCACCACTTTTTCGGAGTCATTTGTAAAACAGCTAACACAACTTTAATTTTTCTTTTACGAAATAATTAATACCCGCATGATTTTTCTTAATCAGTGTATAAGCCTGCTGTTTGTCTGGCCCTGGAGTAGGATTAGGTCAAAATAGTGACCTGTAAACCTTAGGTTTGAAAATCATCAAGAAAATTGCAAAGTCGACACTCTGATACGTCAAATGTTAGTACTGCGATGAGTGACGTATAACAACGAGTCGTCACTATGAACACGGCGTCGTAAGACTACTGATGCCATGACGTGAAGCTTGAAGTGACGTCATTTCGCTGCTCGTGATATTATTCTTCTTCAGAATAACTATGCTACGCAAGACCACAGAGCTTACGAATGGCGGGAATCTCCGCGTGTCCGTCTTCATTTCTGTGTGCCAGTGTGTGTGGATCAGAGGGTGGGTTAGAGTAGAAGGAGATGGATTCCTGTCGCTCCGCGAGCCCACAGAGCGTACTAATGGCGGGAAGCGCCGTGTGTCCGTCTTTATTTGTGTGCGCCGACGTGTGTGTTGATCAGTGGTTGGCTTAGACAGGAGGGAAATGGATCAGCGTAATAAGCCTAAAAATATGAACAACTCTGAATGTTCCTAAAAGATAAACGCATCTGAGCTCCAAACAATACGGTAGACTTTGGGATGAAATCATCATCTGTTTTCTTTCTATCCACTTCTGCTTTTTCTTTCTCAGCGTCCGTAGTCTTTCATTTTTTTATAATAATAATAATAATAATAATAATAATAATAATAATAATAATAATAATGGCTACTTATATAGCGCTTATCCTTAAATAAGCTCTAAGCGCTTTACAAAAAAGAGTGGGAGTGGAGGGGATCATTATACCAGAGAAACAACGGATTTTGCAATACATACACACGCACACACACACACAAACACACACACACACAGGTACATAATGACAAAGAACTAAGCTACATTGGGGTATCGAACAGGTGGATTATTAGAGCAGATTTAAAGGCAGTGAATGAGGAAGAATGTCTAATGTCTATAGGTAGAGAGTTCCAGACAACAGGTCCAACGTGCGCAAAACAACGGTCACCACTGGTTTTGTATTTGAAGAGCGGGACTCTGAGAAGGCGCGTGTCACTACTTGAACGGAGGGAGCGGGAGGGAGTGTATAGTTGAAGAAGATCAGCGAGATAGGCAGGGGAAGCGTAGTTAACAGCTGTGAAGCACAGACAGGCGATTTTGTACGAGACTCGTTGTTTGACTGGCAGCCAATGAAGTTGTCTCAGAATAGGTGTGATGGGCTGATGCTGTGAAGCGCGGGTGATGAAACGTGCAGCACAATTCTGAACTCGCTGAAATTTCTGAATGAGAAACTGAGGGCTAAGAAGGCATTGCAGTAATCAATGCGGGACAAGACTAAAGAGACGACTAGTTTGGTGGCAGCTTCAGTAGTGAGGTAATGACGGATAGAACTGATGCGTCTTAATTCCAGAAAAGCAAGTTTGCAGACATGATTTACATGCTCCTTCATTTGAAGATCTTTATCTTGAAGAAAAACGCCAAGATTGCGAACTGAATCAGAAAATGGAATAGGTGCATAGAGTCAGGAGAATTGGGCAGCAGTCGAGAGGCACCGACAAGAAGAGCTTCTGTCTTGCCCTCGTTTAACTGAAGTTTATTTTCACACATCCAGGACTTAACATCTGAGATACAGTTCTGAACATCTGAAATAGCCTGACTGGAGCTGTTTGGAGGTGCTGATTTCCGAAGTTGTGTATCATCCGCATACATGTGATGATCGGTTGAATGCGATGCGATAACCTGAGACAGAGGCTGAGTGTACAGCGTAAATAGAATGGGGTCCAGGACAGAGCCCTGGGTGACCCCAAACTCTAGCGCAGCAGCTTCAGAAAGAACGTTCTTGACAGAGACGTTGATCTGACGGGAAGACAGATAAAAGTGAAACCAGGTGAGAGCTTTACCAGAAATACCAAAGTAGTTTTCTAGACGTTTGAGCAAGATGGACTGGTCATTGGTGTCAAACGCAGCTGATAGGTCTAACAGAGCAAGAACTGAGATCTAGTTTTCATCATAGGCACTTAGGAGGCCATTAACGACACAGAGGAGAGCAGTTTCAGTACTGTGCCCGGCACGGTAAGCAGACTGAAGCGGATGGACGAGATTGTTTGACTGTAGGTATTTAGAGAGCTGTGTCAGAACGACTCTCTCAAGAACTTTGGACAAAAAGGGTAGGTTTGAAACGGAGCGATAGTTTTTTAGCTGGTTGGGGTCAAGATTCGACTTTTTCAGGAGAGGTTTGACAACGGCTGATTTGAATTCTGACGGAAAGACGCCTGACTCAAGGGACTGATTTATGATTTTGGTGATGGTGGGCAGAAGAATTCCAATGTTTTCAAAAACCAGTGAAGTTGGCATGGGGTCAAGCTCACACGTTTTAGGCGGGCATTTCTAAAGAATGTCAAAAACAGCCTGTTCAGAGACGGGAGTGAACTCGACAAAGGGGTGATCAATATGGGGAGGGTGGGTGTCAATATGGGCGCACCGCACAGCATCAAGGCTGTCTCGAATGGACGTCATCCTGTTGGTGAAAAAGCTCCAAAAGGCGTTGGCTAAGTGAGCAGCTGGGATGTTGGTGGGAAGGGTGGAGTCACGAGATCTACCAAGCAAGCCATCAACAAGGGCAAACAATTTTTTACAAGTGTCACTTTCAAGCATCTTGGAGCAGTAAAAATCTGTTTTCACTTTCAACACAGTCTGATTGACAACAAGTGTCTTCATGTCATAAATCTGTTTATGCACAGTGAGTCCGGATTTACGCCAGGCACGCTCAGCACGCCGACGTTCTCGCTTGGCTATAGTCACTTCCGGAG
Source organism: Semisulcospira habei (assembly GCA_036245525.1). Taxonomy (NCBI): domain Eukaryota; kingdom Metazoa; phylum Mollusca; class Gastropoda; family Semisulcospiridae; genus Semisulcospira; species Semisulcospira habei. The sequence continues at coordinate 53,365,675 of BTPG01000008.1, forward strand.
TAAACCACGGGTCGGACTTATCGGTGTGGATTTGACGCATGGTGGCAGGGGCATAGGTGTCTACGAGGCGGCGAAGTTCACTATTGTAGGTGATGGCGTCAATGTATGGATGGTCGGTCAGCATCTGTGTAATGTCATTCTGTAATGCATTACGATCAATGCCGCGAATATTGCGGCGGACAATCGTGGCTGGAGGACACACAGGCTTTGCAACGTTCAGCTCACACACAACCGTGAAATGATCAGATGTGAGGTCTAAGGACATAGACGTGGAGTGTAGTAGTCCGTCAGTCTCACGATGGAGGAACCAGTCCAAGATGTGGCCAGATTTACGAGTAGGAACTGCGACACACTGATGGAAGTCATACTGGTCAATCAGATCCTTGACTCTGTTGGCACTGTGAGGTGAATCAAAATGGAAATTGAACTCTCCCAAGATTATATGTGTTCCTCTCTGACAGTTGCAAATTTCAAACAGGTCTTGGAATTCTTCCAGGAAAAGAGAGTCTGAGAGATGGTTCCTTTTGTTGGGGGTGGCCTTTAGAGCAGGTAAAAATGAATGTCCATCTGCTGAAGAGACAGCGTTAGTTCTGATAGTACAAAAGACCTGTGCTGGAATGGAAACGTATCACTTGTAGTGACAACAGGCTGCAGGCATGAGCGGTATACAAAAGCAAGTCCACCACCACGAGAGGCACGCGGAAACGACTTCACTGCATAGCCAGAGGATGTCATGTCGGCTAACTTGGCTTCATCTCCATGAGATTTTAACCACGTTTTTGTGAGAAACATAATGTTCAGGTTCATGTCTGAGACAAAGTGACCAACAGCCGCACGTTTCTCTTTGGTGCCTATGGACTGGCAGTTGAAAAGTCCTATCTGCAGCTGAGGCGACGGGCCTTGTAAAGAGCTTTTATATCGCGCTAAATCCCCAAGGGCTGTGGTCTCTCTGCGCGTTAAAAAAAACAAAAACAAAAAAAAAACGCGTACTGATCTCAGAGGACGTCTATATTGTCGTCGAGATTGACTGCCCTATGGTAACTGCATGAACGTGTCAACAAGGAACAAATACAATTTAAGGCTGCCAGTTTCCTCAAGACGTGCCGCCCATAAAACACTTCGTGATCGAGTTTTTAAAGTCAGTCTTAATGAGGTTTGCCTTTGGAGCACAACAAAGCAAACAAAAAAGGGGACTGGTCTGTGATTTTTTTACCTCGGTCATGCGGTGCAATTCGTCCGCTTGTCTGCGATTTTGGATCTTACGGTTCAGAGTAGTACAGATAGAAATCACAGACCATAATTTATTTTGCACTGACTGGCCTTACGTAACTCATCTCTTTGCTCCCAGGGACGCAGGTGGAAGAATATTGTTCATCGTTTCTCAATCAAAATGCACATGAAAGACAGCTCAATCAAGGCAACTCAAAAGTAGTGCCTTCTTAGCTTGGCGCCATTAAGGCGCAAAGCTAAGAATGCACTACCTTTGAGTTAACGTAGTCGGCCCATTTTCTGCGTTAAGCCCTGGGCAGGGAAGATATTGTGAAAGCCAGGTGGCAGAATATTGTGAATCGTTTGACAAGCAATACATGGTGGCTCTAAAGGCTCTAAAGTAGTGTTTGCTTAGCTTGGCGCATGAAGGCGCCAAGCTAAGCAGGCACTACTTTTGAGCTAACCTTTGAGGTAACGGAATCGGCCCATTTACTACTGCAGGTGCTTGAAATGGAAGATAAACGTTGTGAAAGCTTAAACAAATGATGATGGTAATGTTTGTGTGATTGTATCAAACATCCGGAGCCGAAGTACCGAAAGCCGAAGTACTCCCAATATGGTGTTGGGTGTTTCTTTCATCATATACTTTTATTACATTTTCGGTCAAACTTCCTGTTTACAATATATATACTGACAAAATAATTGACCTTTTAAGCGTTGTTTTTTGTTGTGTGTGTGTGTGTGTGTGTGTGTTTGTTTTTTTTTTTAGTTATTTTCTTGATTTGTACGTTGTGCTGAACAAGTTAAAACATGTTTTTTGACATAAGAGTCATCAGGCTGCATTAACTAGTTCAAGACGCCCCGCATCAGTAGCTGCTAAAGTGTGTTATAGCGTTGCCGGCGGCAACGCTATACGACCATTCCGCAGTATTTGATGCCCTGCGTTTTGAACGAGTTAAAAATTGCATATTGATCATAAAGGTCTAAGGTTTTCTTTGCCGGTATAAAAAAAAATTACTGAAGAAAAAAAAAATAGCGCTCCTGAATAGATTCATCAAGGGTAAGATGTTTTTGCGGTACATTTTCTTTTGACCTGTTGGCTTTCTTCGATGATTTTAACGAAGTAATACAGCCTTTATGACCTTCCTTTCTTCTGGCACAATCGTTACAGAAATGTTATTTTCCTCCGGACCCCGCAAGCGAACGTTTAACCCCTTCACTACCGAGAAAACTGAACACCACCCAACTGCAAGAGGCATAGATCCTCATGGGACCCCGCCAATGAGGGGACTCATGAGGATCTAAGTCTCTTGCTAAAACCACTTTGTATCCAAGTTGCTTTGACTCTTTGGCGTTAAATGAACAAGGATTTCAAAAACCTCAGTACTCTTCCACTTGCAGCGAAGGGGTCAATAGACAAAGTCTTTGGATTTCCTGCGGGCACCGAAGTCATAAATTGAGAACTAAGGTCATTTTCGCATGATAACGAACGAGGTTTTCCCCCATTTGTGTTATGCAGCATTTTTTGGTAATAGCTGGAAACTTTCGTCTTCTTGTTCTTGAGCCTGGTGGAACTTCGTCGCTCATGACGGTGAGCACAAGGTCCAAGGGCCGACGACAGCCTTAGTTGGTCCGCACACTGGCGTGCGCATGCCAGCTAAGTCTGACGTCGGCCTGAGGAGTTTCAACTGCTTTCTAGCAGAACTCTTGAATATCTTTCTTTTTCTTTTAACCTGTTCATCAGAAGGATCCAAGAAGATCAAGAGAACTCCTGTTGCACTCAAAACTGCATAAAAAGACTAATGATAAACACATATTTTAATAGTCCTTACTTTCTGGTTGAACCCTGTGTACAGCTGATGCGTTTTTTGCACTCAGGAGAACGCGACTAAGAGAGTGTGAAAGGTTAACTCGTCGTCTGTATTATAAAACAAGCACATTTCTGTCCGCGTGTCCCTATCGGACGCTCCCGAATAGGGGCCTACGAGTTGTTGCGCGAGAGTTATTGGACCATTCCTGAGGGGATCCAAACTAAAAAAACAATGGTGACTGCCAACATGTAAAAATGAACCCAGAGACTAAAGATTGCAACTTCCCATCACGAAAAGGTAAATTGCAACTTGTTTGTATGTCTATTGAACTATTTTTACATTATGTAATAATTGTCCTTTCTTTCTTGTGGTTTTCCCTTCCTAACGGGGGTGGGAGGGTGGCCAATGGAGGAGGTGGGGGATGGGGGTGGGTGGGGGGGTTGGGAGGTGGGGGTAGGGGGGGGGAGAGGTGGGGGGGGGGGCGACTTTCGGGGTTGTGTGCGGCGCACGGATTTGCGCGCCTTCCGGTTGCCGGTGAAGACTGCCGGATGTGGCTCGGCAAGGATACAGCCACAGGAACTAGGTGCCTAAAGATGGTGAGGCCTGGACAGATTAGATTCTGTCCAGGATCTAGTATTGAGCTATCAAACGAGAACAGATTAAAGAGTGATGAAGTGCCGGTATATATTTTGTGTAACTGTCAATTGACAAGAAAGAAGTTTCAGCGGGTCGTTAAAGTTGTAAACTGGGTGGATTCTTCGCGCGTGCGTCTTTCGTCATCCTGCAAGAGCATGACCTTTGTGTTCTCAAAATTAACCCCTGTACAGAGAGCGAGCGCAGCTTTCGTTCTGAAATCTACGTTAATTCGACGCCATATGGCGTCAGCCGTCCAAGAAACATGGCTACAAAGTGACGGCAACAAGAAGTATCTGCGGGGGCTCATGAGGATCTGTCTCTTGAAGCTGGATTGTGTTCGCTTTTTCTGTTTAGTGATCATAAAGTGAATAACTCTGGATCCGTCTTCCTTGTAGTGTAGTTCATTCCTTGAATGGGCCCAAAAGACCGTTTGCCATAGAGTCTATAAAATAAAACGTTTACCTGTCTCTTTTTTGTAAATAAAACAAAACAAACAAACACAAAAAGTGGACATTCGTTCGAACTGACGACCGACTCAATGCGTGCCCATTGTTTGTTTGTTCTGCTACAAGAACGGAAAGTTTTTATATCTTCTGTGTGCACTTCTATGTTATTGGCGTCTCGTATTTATGGTGGTAATGCTGTGTTTGTGGTCTAAAATGCTGTAACTCCGAGACGTCGATCGAGCAGATGCGCAGGTAAAAGAGAAACCATTTGACCTCTTCACTACCGGACGACGGCTAACACCATCCAGAAGCAAAAGGCATAGACCATTCTGAGCCCACGATGGGGATATATGCCTCTTGCTATCCATACGTCCGTGCGCATTGGCACAGACGACAGGGCCATCCCGGGCCTTAACCCCTTAACTGCTAGGGCAAGGCGAACGCTACTCGGCTGCAAAAGACATAAACCCTCATGAGCCCCCGCAGTCGCGGGGGCTTATGAAGATTTATGTCTATTGTTAGTTCTTTGTTATTTGTGGCCGTTTTTGTTGTCCCACTTTCATCGTGTTCTTCACGCGAACGTCGGCCAGTGTGCAAGTGGTTTCAGACGCGAAATTCGTGACCACTGACAGCGAAGTGGTTTAACAGGTTTAGGGGACCAAAGAAATCCTCTATAGACATTGTGCAGACTGAGCCAAGAAATCGATGTCGGCCCGATGACCTTTTGCGTACTGGGATCATCTCTGATGCGGTTTCAGATAGCGGAAAAAGCACAGACAAAGCAGAAACAAACGACGGATACCTTAGAATTCCAGTCAAACTCACACACCTCCAGCCCGCACCTCCGCCCTCTTTTTGTCTGCTTACGTTCTCCAACACGAAGAAAGAAAAATAAATCAACGAGGAGGCACTAACTATCACGTTCGGCTTTCTTTTTCACCACGTGTTCGAAGTTTTTACGCGAAAAGTTGTTGTTTAGCTCCTGCGACTAAATGAATCCGCCCATTGAAAGGAGTTTTGAAAATGTCAACGGGTGGATTTTGTGCTTGTCTCAGAACATGTAGGTGGACTGTGTGTGTGCCCACTTGATATTTATCTTTTAACCCTTTCACTGTCGTAAAAAATACGCACACCAAGCAACTGCCAATTTGTCTCCATGTTCATGGGACGGTTGCGGCTCTTTAAAGTTCCTTTAACAAAGATTTCAAAAAGTCAGTTTGCGACCGCTGTCAGAGAAGGGGTTAAATGCATTTGCTCCGTTGCAGGGATGTTGTTCTGTGTTTGCTGTCCAAGATGCAGCATTCACGAGATATCAAACAGGATGTCTAAGACGCAGTAACTGGGAAAATACGCAAAAGACAGGGCAAATGCGCAGATAAAAAGAACCGCTCTTAACTCCTGAAGCACAGTCAACATTCTCCAACTGCAAGAGGCATAGATCCTCATGAGCCCCCGCCTTCCGGGGCTGGTAAGGATCAATGCCTCTTGCTGGCTTTCATCCTTAATCGTGTGCACGAATCAGACAGCAGTAAGTCAGTGATTCATAGTGAAGAGGATAACGTGATCAAAGAAATCGTGGACAGACATTTTATCGACGGAGCCATGAAAGCGTTGTATCTAGAAGAAATCGATTGCTAAGTATCTCATAATGTGGCGCATGTTATTAAGATATTGCAGCAGTACTCGAAATTTCGAGATGTTTCCTCGGAAGTTCTCATTTTAGTTCAGGAGATCATCGACCATGTCGCTGCAATGCAAGGGTAATGTCTGATTAGTTTGTTAATTCAGCGCCAAAAGCCCAAGCAATGTATACACAGTCGTTTCAGCTGAAGACAGAGATAATAATAATAATAATAATAATAATAATAATAATAATAATAATAATAATAATAATAATAATAATAATAACAAGTATATATCTGTATAGCGCCTAAATCCAAACTAGAGCTTCACAGGAAACTAATTATACAAGTTATTAACAATAACAATAAAAACAACAACACAAAGTACAACAAAAATACAACACGTTACATAAGATACTGGTCTGCACACAATCATGCACTCATCTACAAATCGTGTACAACAGCAGGGGCGTTCGAGGGTCTGTGTCTCTTGTAGTTTAACTTTTTTTTCACTTTCTCTTTGCGGTACCGCAGGGGTTAACTATTGGTGCTCGTCACCGTTCAAGACTTTTTACAAATCTCGGGAGAGACACGATGGAGCGTTCGCACCGTTAGTGTCTGATCAGCTTAGTACCCATGTTCCAAACTATTCAGGCACAACTCTCGAGCTGTTGCGGTTGATGTCCATTCCACAGTGGACCTGGAAGTGTAAGAGTAATAACATTAGGACGAGGAATTCTGGGCGGTAAACACGCAAACAGGCCGAGAGAATGATGCTAATAAAGACTTGAAAACCTTCCCGTAAATATCATTGTATTATCTGGGATGCCTTGCTTACAGAAAAACGTGAAAATAAACAGACGACATTTTGTTAAA
>BTPG01000008.1:53377294-53379794 GCA_036245525.1 Semisulcospira habei
TACATCAAGGCGGAGAAGATGTCTACGTACCCAGAGGAAAAGGTGCAGGTCATATCTGTGTCTGGCCTGAAAACTCCCCACCTGATTGGCTGGCTCCGGAGTCAAGAACCCTCTCACACAGTCTCTCTTGTGACCTTCCATGTCGGAGTGAACGACTGTAAGCAGACAGAAGTGACCAGCGCTGTGTGGGACCAGCTTGCCCGGCAATGTCGGCGGGTATTCCCCAGCGCATGCATCCAAGCTTCCTCCATTCTGCCAGCCCAGCGGGGACAACAGCTGAACAGGTCTATTACTGCCTCCAACGGAAACCTATACCACATGTGCAAAAAGCGTGGGGTAACATTTGTGGACAACACGCTGATTTTCTCTACTACAGATGGATTTCCGCGCAAAAGGCTCTACAGGCGCAGTGACCCAATCCACCCTAGCCGGCAGGGCACAATTAGCTTGGCCATTAACGTGAAAAGGGGTGGGGTGCCTCCTGACACCTCCACAGCCATCCGTGCTCCAAGCAGTGGCCGGGACCGTGGTGAGAGGCGTAGCGGCAACTCTCAAGGACTGTATTCTGAAATTGTGGCAGGGACTGCGTCCTCTACATCTACTTCCTACCCAGGATCACAGTATGATGCAAATAGCCACCAGATAACACGAGACTGTTTCAACAGCACATCTCAACAGCAACAGCGATGGGCCTGTTCGGCTTTTGTCCCCTCTGGGCTGGCGGAAGGGAGGCAAGCCGGACACATGCTGATACAAGACATGTCACCCCCACAGCAACAGGAGGCACCAGATCAACAGTTCGTGAATATGTGGCAGTCACCTAACATACTGCAGTTCCCGACAGTTCCTGCAATGTACCCGCAGTATCGTGCGGCGCCAACGGACCACTTTTCGGGGAACACTATGGCGCAACCCTACCCATTCAACGTCACCGCACCGGCACACACTCCGTATACGCACCACGACGTCTGGGCTCAGTACAATCGCCCAGTTTGTGTTTACTGAGACTATAACCAGAGCATCCTCCTATATACATCTATTAAACATTATATTCTATGAATTGTCTGTTGGGCCAGTTGTTCAGCAGAATTTCAGTGACTAGACATTGCTTCCTAAGTGATCTCTTACATCATACACATTGCTTCCTAAGTGATCTCCTACATCATAGACATTCTCGGCTTCCTAATTAATCTCTTATATCGTGTGCGCACTGTAACGGTGTTTCCTATCCTTCGTCTATTACTACACCAGTAACATTATCACTACGAGAATACATAATTTACATTTTGAGCGATTTGGGACGCTGGTTAGGTATCTTTGTGTAAGCGTACCACACATCGAGTGCACTGTGACACTATTTTTTCCTTGTGTGTTTCCCAGCACACCATCAGTCATAAGCGATTATTGACGCCTTTTGGAAAACTTCGAATAACTCTTCATCTACTGGACAGTTGGTCAAGACACATTGAACTTGTAGTGTGTCAACGTATAGACTGCCTTGTTTTTCCTTGTCTGCACTGAAAAACAACACACGTCTATACAATAATATATATCTTTTGCTCTTGGCTCATAGGTGTTGATTTATTGTTATCTTTCTACATCAGTTATGTCTACAGACAAGCCTGATACGCATCATTTGCTTATAGGACATTTAAATATATATCATTTGTATAACAAAGTTCCAGATTTATGTGTGATGTTGAGTCAACCAAACGCTTTCCATGTGTTTGGAATAACTGAATCACGATTGTGCTCTAACATCAGTGATGAAGCCATTTCTATCCCGGGTTTTCATTTATTTCGTCGCGATCCTGTTTCCCCTAAACACACGGGTATAGCCGTGTATTTAAACAATTCAATTAGGGATTGCGCTCGAAGAAGGACAGATCTAGAATCAGACCTAGTGGAAAGCGTTTGGATTGAACTAAAAGCAAGCAAAGCCACCCCGTTATTAATCTGCTTTGTTTATCGAAATCCCTCAGCCACTTTTGAATGGTATGACACATTTACGGAAATGATGGACAATGCAACCAAATGTACTTCTGATCTATTAATCTTAGGCGACTTTAACATCAATTTGTTTTCTTCCAATCCTGCTTGGGAAACTACTCTTACTTTGTTTGGTCTCAAACAGTTGGTCACTAAAGCAACAAGAGTAACTGCCAGTTCCTCAACATTGATCGACCATATCTACACAAACAACAAGACTAGAGTATTAGGGGTGCAGGTGCCCGAGGTTGCTATTAGTGACCATTATCCCGTCTGTTGTAGCTGGGCTCTGAAAGGTGACCGACGCCCCAAAAATCACCAACACATCACTATTAAATTCAGATCTTATAAACACTTTAACAAAGATGTTTTCCTATCGGATCTCTGTCAAGTATGTTTCAGTCACGTTTATAATTACACGGATCCGAATTCTGCGCTTGCAGAATGGTATGAGCTTTTTCTAAGTGTACTGGATAAACATGCACCATACCGAGAAAAACGTGTAAAAAGT
>BTPG01000008.1:53384794-53402294 GCA_036245525.1 Semisulcospira habei
GAATTTACAAACACGATCTGCGTCCACTGGCAGCGAAGGGGTTAATCATCCACCGTAAACAAAGATCAGTCAAACTTGAAAAAAATGACCTTAGAAAACACCAGCTGTCAGTGTACGTCGTGTGCCGCTATTGTGTAGCGACACACCTTCCCCTGCGTAGCCTCTCAACAGCTCAACTCGAAATCGTCTTAGTCGTTGGGAGAAAATACAATGAAAAGAGTCGATCTGCATATTCATTCACTCAAATCCGTATGATTCTTCTAATTGTGATTCAAAGTCAGGCATGCCTAACCGACTCTGCGCAGACCTGCCACGCATGGGTTGCAACATAAATAGAACAGCCGGGCGGTAATTTGATCCCTCGCCTGCTGCGATGATCCTCTAATGTTGCGGTCTTTTGACACTTCCATGCCGCTGGCGGCAAGTTGTTTCTGAAATCATTATAAATTGAACAACAACAAAAATTATATGCGTCCAAAAGAAAGCAAAATAATGGGCGCAAGAGGTATAGATCCTCATGAGCCCCCGCATTTGCGGGGGCTCATGAGGATCTATACTTCTTGCAGTTGGATGGTGTTCGCTTTATCTCGGCGGCGAAGGGTTATAATGGCACAGCGGTACACAGGTTGAAACTATCTAAATTAAGTATCACTCCTCGAATACTTGAGTAATCGTTACGCTTAGGTGGGTCGTTTTGAATACAAGCGCTGGCAGCAGTCTAGCCTGTGTGGGAGGTTTGTAATAAGACACCTTGAAACGGTCTGTAATATTTAGTATTTAAATTGGATGCATTGCCATACAGTCCAAAACACTGGTTAAATTGCCTTGCTGTTCAGTTTAACCTGAACACATTTAACAATGTTGGGGGTTTTGGGGCTTGTTAAAAAAAAGTGTCAGACTGAGTACAGTTTAACAGGGAATCGCCCTCAGTTACTAAAAGAAGATGGATCGACCGTGATCAATAATTCAAGGGTAGTGTCTGATTCGCTTGGCGCAATCACAGGCGCCTAGCTAAATATCCACTACCTCTGAACTGTAGTGGTTGGTTTATACACCGGTTGGGTTTGTGTGTGTGATAAAATTCCTTGGAATTCCTTTGCTAATCGCAGAGACCGTTACCGGAGTCCGTTGCGAACAACACTGATGCGTCCCAGGCTAGGACAGCGTAATCAGGTGTCCAAGACAACTACATATTGGTCCAAGGAGAGAGAAAGATCAGAACAGTTCAAGTGTATTGACTAATTAGCTTGGCGCCTGGAAAGCATTACACAATTAGACTATCACGGTCAATCCATCGCCTGCATAATTTGTTATCACAGCTGAGTACATGCTCACTCAATGACAGACTACTAGTGCCATCGTGTTCTTTGTTGTCTCAAAGGACCATGATAGTTCAAGGGTATTGTCTAATGCGCTTGGCGCCTTTCAAGGCGCCAAGCGAATTAGACAATACCCTTGAACTACCATGGTCGATCTATCGCCCTGATAGTTTTACCAAGCTGAGTGGCCCATGCACGCTCACCCAAGGATAACATCGCGTGTATTGTCGGTAACGATATTGTTACAGACTGCACTGCGCTGTGATGTAGGTTAATCCTTGCCGCATAAATAATCATAGTCATATCACGGTAAGGATTGGCAGAGGTGTGTTATTTGTCATATACAACGCTCAAAAACACGGAAGTCGTCAGCCATTGGTTTGCATAGATAAATACTATGGGAAAACATCCCGAACAAAACATATATCTGACATAACTACATGTCTTAGCACATCAAGGTAAAAGATAGACCCCAAATAGTCACCGAAAGGACACATATTAACCCCTTCGCTGCCAGTGATCACAAATTTCGCGTCTTACATTCCCGTGACGGACACAGACACAGACAAATTAGTTATAAATATCATAGGACTAACAAGAGACATGAATCCTCATGAGCCCCCGCGATTGCGGGAGCTCAGGAGGGTTTATGTCTCTTGCAGCTGGGTAGCGGTCACCTTGTCCCGACAGTTAAGGGGTTAAACACACCAAACCTGAATAGGTCCGAATCATTGTTTTACCCCTTGACTGCTAATGACGATACTGCTCGGCAGAAAAGACGCGTCTTTTTAGCCGAGCGGTATCGACAGTAGCAGTCAGGGGGTTAATGTCAAAGACGTCTAATCCATTACAGAGTGCGCATCATCTAGTAAGCCTCCGAAAGGTCACATGATAAAGAAAAGAAGCAAGAAAAAAAGATCATTATAGTGCACAGTTCCTGAAGGTACAATTCATTCTGAAAGTCAAACGCACATATAATCCCACGAAAAGTGCAAATCACCAAAACAACAAAGATGGAAGGGACAAGTAAAGTGCAGTTTCTCAAGGTATTATTAAAGGCCAACTACCGCCGTAACTGTTCATAGATACACTTCTGTAACAGGTGGTTAGAAAACACTATACACTGGTCTAGTTATAGTTCATTTAGACACAGAAAAATCCATTTCAGCACACGTCGTCTTTATATCAAGTAACCTGACAAGACTCAACTCAGTTTTATAAATACAACGCTGTTAGTACGAGAAACAGCTAAAAACAGATTCAACCGCTAATGGCTGCACAGAATGAAAAAGTGCGATCACGTTTGTGCTTTTGCTGTGTGTCAGTCCAGACTGCTGTTGAAGTTCATTATGTGTGTCGACAAGGCATAACAAACACAAATTGTGCTGAAATGCGTCTCATCAGATTTATGCGTAATGGTACTTTAAAGAGATCAATGTCTCATGAAAAACAAGAACCCAACGAAGAAGAAAAGCACGATTAGACAGGACAGTTGGGTTGTAACTGTCCTTTTACGCGTGTTTCTTTCTTTGTTGGATTTTTCTCTGCATTATACAGGCTTGGCAGTCTCCATTTTCGTCTGGATTTCGTAAAAGAGAAGCATCACACTCGTATTTCACCAAAAGTATACATCTGCAAAACTACAAATACAAAAACAGGCCAAATAATGCGTAGCATTTCCAGAAATGTGAATTATTTAAGAAAATAATTGTGAGAACATTCTGGAAAAGTTAAACGAGCCAGCTCGGGGCGTTTCTGTTTTACTAAGGTAATGTGAGGACAATAGGTAATTGCTTGTTAGCCATGAAGCCCTTAACTTTAGACAGACCGTACACAAAAGTAGGCCTTTCCTCCCCCCCCCCCCCCACCTCCCCCCCCCAAAAAAAAAAAAAAGGAAAGAAAGAAAAAAAAAGAGGATTATTTATGGTGGGTTGGGTCTCATTTAGATGCTATAATTACCAATGGTTGGGGATTATTGTGTCAGATTCTAAAAGTACTGGAACAGGCTGATAGTCCGTCCTGCTTTTTTGTCTACCGTACTTTAAAAAAAAAAAAGGTAGACTTTGAAATGGGGCTGGTCGTAGCGCATTCCGGAGCATGCACACGTTTTTGGCGTGCGGGGCAGAAATTCTGGAAAAGAAGTAACAAGATAAAAATGACGTCACGTCTAGCTACGCAAACCTTGCTAGAGAACGTCTTTTTGGCGCTAAAGCGCCGTGTGTGTATGTGTGTGTGTGTGTGTGTGTGTGTGTGTGTGTGTGTGTGTGTGTGTGTGTGTGTGTGTGTGTGTGTGTGTGTGTGTGTGACAGCGACTAGAGCCCGCGTTTGAGGACGGACAAGCTTGAAATTTTAGGATATTGTCCCTAAAAGAATTATCTCGGGAACCTTTTTCGATGTTTTCATTACGATGTTCATTGGCGAGAAAATGGCCGTTTCACACACACAAAAAAACCCGGTTTATCTACATTGGAGTCCGTAATTTTTCTTATTTTCACTAGATATTTTGCATATAGCTAGATAAAAGGGAGATATTTTGACGTTTTTGGGATTAATTTCACGAAAACAATTGAATATTTTTTTAAGAAAAAAAAAACCTATCTTCTCATTAATAATCGCATGATTTTTCGTATATGGTATTTAAAAAAGTTTGCCTCGGCTGTCGGGTACGATTAGGTCAATTGTGACCTGTATGCCCAAAGTGTGAAAAATTAAATCAGATAGTTTTATGCACCACTTTTCGGAGTCATTTGTAAAACAGCTAGCATAACTTTAATTTTTCTTTTACGAAAAAAAACTATCTTCTCATTAATACCAGTATGATTTTTCATATACAGTGTTTGCGTAAGTCTGCTGTTTGTCCCGGCCCTGGGGTAGGATTTGGTCAATTTGTGACCTGTGAACCCTAGGCTTGAAAATCAGCAAGAAAATTGCAAAGTTGATTCTCTGATACGTCAAATGTTAGAGCTGCGATGAGTGACGTATAACATCGAGTCGTCACTATGAACACGGCATCGTGGGACTAATGTGATGTCATGACGTGAAATTTGAAGTGACGTCATTTCGCTGCTCAGGCTAGAAGGAGATGGATTCGGCCTGTCGCTACACGAGCCCACATAGCGTACTAATGGCGGGAAACGCCGTGTGTCCGTTTTTATTCGTGTGCGCCGATGTGTGTCTTGATCAGAGGTTGGCTTAGAGAGGAGGGAAATAAATCAGGATAATAAGCCTAAAAATATGAACAACTCTGAATGTTCCTAAAAGATAAACTCATCTGAGCTCAAAACAATACGGTAGACTTTGGGATGAAATCTTTATCTTGTTTCCATTGGCAATCTGTGTCATATTTGATCCATCTCTTTTTCTACTGTGTTTGGGCAACACGAGTGCATGGAGATGGACTTGCCATGCTTGTTCACAAGGTCGTGCCTCGTCAGCTTTGTGCCTCCATAATCTCTCCCCGAACTGCATTGGTGTAGTTTGTCTTGCGTTCTGAGTAAAGAGAGAAACTTGCAATGCTGCTCAACCATTCGTTATTCCATGTTGGTCATAGATTACAGTCTCTAGCTTTTTGTCCGCCGTGAAGAGGTCTTGGTCGCCAGCTCAACAATATACCCTAATAAGCAGTTCTAACTTTTGGCCTGTGTTGGCCTGTGTTAAGAGCCAAAGTAACCACCACGTCTGCTCAAACCAATGTCACTTCGGCGTAGGCCAAAGTGACCTTCGTTCTATCTGGTGTGAGAGACATTTTGACGTGTTATTCCCCTCACGCCAAATTAGTACGTCAAAGTGATCCCTCCCGATCAGGCTAATAATAGGTCATTATGGTCTGTTACTCAGCTTCTTAAACATCGGACACCGTAAGTGCTCACAGTCTGGAGGCCATCTGAAACGGTACACTTTGAAAGACACTAACAGTATGCTTGGGAACCAGACCGGAAGAACGTAGTGGGTCGGTTCCCAAGCTGCTGGGATGTTCAAGGGGAGGACAGTTATCAGAGCGACGTGACACTTCTTGGAGGACAGGGTTACACCCTTGTAGCAAAACGTCTTCGGACCCACCATGGCTGCAGTGGCCCGAGGACCTTTGGTTACAGGGTTATGGGGGTAATTTGCTCCAGAACTCATTCGTCCACAGAGTCCAGTTTTCTATTCATGTATACGTGTCTTCAAACAACTAAACCTCTGTCAAGCAACAGCCTTGGACTACAAGGATCGATCTACCATGCTCGTTAATGTGTAAGGTCTAAATGAATAATCCAAGACATTCACCATTAGACACCACCCTGAAAGGTGGTTCAATGTTAGTGCTATATCAGCTTCGCACCTGGACAGTTGCCAATCTAGTTTTGCACTATACTTGATGCATTACGGCTGATCCATCTTCCGTGCCTGCTGCACAGTTCCACACTGGTTGTCTCCCTCGATTTGCTGATCAGCAGTAGTCAGTGTTCAGTCTTTGAAGACGACTCCCAAAGTTGCGAAAGTTGTTATTATGTGTGAAAATTAGTTACTTCTAGCCTCTGACACTCGTAGAAGTTGTTGGACATTTAATGGACTTTGACAGCTCAAGGCGTGTGCCCATTTAGTTTGGCGCCACTACACACGACGAGCTTGTCTGACATCATGCTTGAGCTGCCACGGTCAATTCATTTGCGGTATGTCGACACTGAATGTAAAGGGATTAGTGACAGTCATTATTTTAACCTTTTCCCTGCCGCTGTACCTCGTACATTTTTGTTTCCGAAATCTTTGTTCATTCAACGACCAAAAGCCAAAACCGTCCAAGAAACATAGATACAAATTGATCTCAGCAAGAGACATATATCCTCATGAGCCCCCGCAGTCGCGGGGGCTCATGAGGATCTATGTCTCTTGCAGTTGGATTGTGTTTACTTTTTTCGGCAGTCAAGGGGTTAACCTATTTCCTGACACAGGACGCAGACTGCGTTTCTCAAATCTGTTTTAATTCAAACGCCAAAGGGCTGCAGCCCTCCAAGAAACATCGATACACAGTAATGTTAACAAGAGGCATAGATCCTCACGAACCCACGCAGCTGCGGAGGCTCCTGAGCAGCGTATGGACTTTTTCTTGGCAGTGAAGGGGTTAACCACATTTTCGATGCTGGATGTTTTGACGTCATCGAAAAAAACATGCAGAAAACCATGTGGTTCAAAGACATAGAAACGTCAAAGTAATACTAGAATAGCTTTCAGCCCATCTGGTTCTCTCATGCAATTCACAATAACTTGTCTACGTTGCCTGTTTTGCACTAAACCAATTCTTCAGTCCTACACCTAACCGAGAAAAAACAAATAGAAAACCACTTTGGTTGAAAAAAAAAAACCTAGATCTAATCTTGGTCAGCAAAGAAGCATAGATTCTCATGAGGCCAGGGGCTTATGCGAAACCGTGTTTCTTGCACATAGCAGACGACAGCTGAGGACTGTCTTTCCACCCCAAGTTCTCCGCCGCACCCTCAGATAACGCAATAAATCCAGGGCGGTAGTTGAGTGGGTCAGACGCAGGAGACATGGTGACAAGGGGACGGCACTCTCAACATTTTGCACGCAACTCTAGGAAGACACCGCTGTGCATGCAACTTTGTGTCCGTTTCCTGAGGGAAAAGAGTTTCAGAGGGCGCAGGCTCTTCCAGTTGTCAACCGAACTGTTACAAGACGTCTTAGCAACAGCTGATATGAAGTGTTGTGGGCTCATCAAGTACTGCATACTAATACGACTAATTGCCAAAGTCCGCCAACAGAATGATTTCCAAGAGTGCAAAATACGGTCCAATAAGAAAAAGAAAAAGGTAATATGCGTCAGCTGAACCCCTTCACTGCCGAGAACACCAACACCACCCAAATGCAAGAGGTATAGATCCTCATGAGCCCGCAATTGCGGGGACATGAGGATCTATGCCTCTTGATGAAACCTCTAGGTATGATACTATCTATCTACTATCTATCCTTTGACGACTGCGGATCGTTGAATGACAATGATTTCAAAAACACAACCTGCGTCCACAGGCAGTGAAGATTGCATAGGAGTACAATTTTCTTTCCTCGCTGAAGAGCATGAGCTGTCTAACTACAAAATGTCGTCTGTTTGTATTCGGGTTTGGGTTCGTGAGACTCTATGACTTTAAAAAAAAAAAGTAGAAACAATCGTGTATCCACGTTCTTTGGAGGCACGCGGTTACATGGCAGGGAATTAACAAAAGAGTTCAGAAACGCAATCTGCGTCTAACGGCAATGAACTGTTGACGGCTGCAGACGATACCGCTCGGCGGGAAAAAAACGCGTATCTACGCGTCTTTTCTACCTAACGGTATCGTCAGTAGCAGTTTAAAGGGTGAACAAGCAGAACACAACTGACCAAGTTTTCGGATGAAGTTCCGGAAATTTACTAATTTTTTGTTGTCCTTACTAGATCCAAAATGACTTTTCTTTCTTTCTTGTTTAGTTTTGTTTCGACACAGCATTAGGATGCTGTGGAACTCATTTCCCAAATTCTGGAGGTGTCACATTACGACTGTATAAGTTGCAGTAAATGGATCGACCATGATAATTCAAAGATAGTGCCAGATGCCTCATGGCGCCAAGCTAATCTGGCACTACCCTTTAATTATCATGGTCGATCCATCTCCTGCTGTAGTGCGTTCTGGCTAAATTGTTTAAGCTAAATGTAAACATTTAGTTAGGACGAGTATCATTTGTCTCTGCTTCTGGCGAACTAGGTTAAATCGGAATCATCAGGAAGGTAGATGTTTTGATGGTAGAAAGTAGAAACAAATACTCTGCACGTGACAGTGTCTTTGGTCGAATCTGAGTGCCAGAAAAGCTTTGCGGCTGACTGCCGCCTATCTGACACGATAACTGTTTGGCAGGGTACACAATCTGGATGGTTTTCATTGTGTGCTGGTTTAGAGATTTGAACCTTACGACCTAGAGCTGTGAGGACTAACATCACAAAACAGCAAATGCATAATAAATTCAAACTTGAAATGTCACTTGGGAACAAATATGTATTGTGTATAAGTGTGTATGTGTGAGAAAGAAACAAGTTTTCTGCTCTATTAAAAAAATAAAACCATGCACAACGCCTACGATTTCTCCAGGAGTCCAGCGTCTCCACCGCACAGCTGTGAAAAGAATTCCTAATGTAATCAATCAAAATGCACTTTTAGAGAGAGAGAGAGAGAGAGAGAGAGAGAGAGAGAGAGAGAGAGAGAGAGAGAGAGAGAGAGAGAGAGAGATGCCATGTAGGGACGGGGTCGATTTTTAACTGTGAAGCCGGATGGAGCCAAATGTGCCTTGTTGTCTTTTTGCCTGAAAAAGTGCATTGTCTGTGGGGATCTTCAGAAAAGTTCTGCCATAATGGGCTTACCATGAGTGCAACATGTTTGTGTTTTTTTTTGTAACCCCTTCTACTGCCTGAACACAGCAAACAATTCTCAAATGCAAGAGGCATTGATTCTTATGAGCCCCCGCGGACGCGGGGGCTCATGACAATCTATGCCTCTTGCTGTCCTCATTTTATAGCCGTGTGCCTCCAACAGAAGAAGTTTCTGATATCCAGCCGTGAATATGCAGTTGTTTTTGAGGCATCATTTCAGGTTCTAGCACTCAGCGCGTTTATTCCTGGATACACAATTCCATCATCGTAAACGGACATTCACATTAAGCCCCTCCGTTGCTGAGGAAAAATAAACATGATTCAGCTGCAAGAGACACAGATCCTCATGAGCCCCCGACACTGCGGGGGCTCACGAGGATCTGTGTCTCTTGTCAAACCAATTTTGTATCCGTGTTTTTGGGACGGTTGTGGCTTTTGGTCGTTGAATGCACAAAGATTTCAGAAACAAAACAGAACGCGTCCAGTGGCAAGGAAGAGGTTAGTTTGGGGACACACACGGGTACATGGTTGACTTGTAAGGACACAATTATTATATATAAAGAACAGCTCGCACTTAGATAAAAAGTTTTTCTAGGAGGACAAAGTAGCATGCTCTTGAAAATGCGTGTGTATAAAGTGCTTTGATGCAACGTACATTAGCATCTAGAATCAGCACTTTACAAGAGCTGAAATATGTTGTTAGTGGCCATACATCAATATTTGTTTTTAATTTATTTTTTTTAATATTTTATTTACTTTTTAATTCCTAGCTTGGTGTATAATGGTCAATACCAGTAAGCAAGTTAACCAATTTACTGTCGTGGAAAACTGCAGGAACTGCAAGAGACATAGAGAGATAGAGAAGGTAGTGCATAGATTGTTTGTGCATGTGTGTAGTTAAAGAAAAACAGAAGATAGTGGTAGAAACCCCTTTAAAATAGAAACAAGGAACGACGTTTCGGATCAAAGATCCTTCTTCAGGTGACATGGAAACAGACGTTTGTTTCCATGTCACCTGAAGAAGGATCTTTGATCCGTAACGTCGTTCCTTGTTTCTATTTTAAAGGGTTTTCTACCACTATCTTCTGTTTTTCTTTCACATGAAACCCTAGCGGCAACAGTTTTACTACATGTGTGTAGTTAGTTAGTTATTTGGGTTTAACGCCGAGCAGGCGACTAAGGCCATCTCACGGCGATGTACATGTGCAGTGCCGGATCCAGGGGGGGGGGGTTGCTTTGGTACTACAGCACCCGCCCCCCCCCCCACACCCACCCCACCCCCTCGGGTTAAAAAAAAATCATTCACTGACAGTCCACAACATGGTCCAAGAAGGAGGGGGTGCTTTAATGTTATTGCAGCACCCCTTAGAACAATTTCGGTTGTGGTGTTTTGATATATACTAGACCCTGGCAATAGAAAAAAAAGTTGAGCACCCCCCCTCCCCCCCCCCCCCCCCCGGCTTGAAAACTGATTGATCCAGCCCTGATGCGTATAGTGTAGTAGCTGTAGTATGACTTCTTGCGACGCACACTACTTCTGGGGATTTAGCGCGATATATAATATGTTCTTAACAGTAGTAGTAGTAATAGTAGTAGTAGTAGTAGCAGTAGTAGTAGTAGTTGTTGTATTGTCCTCTGTTGTTACTGCCGAGAACATGTGAACACGTTAATCCAGCTGCAGGAGGCATAGAACCTCATGAGGATCTATGCCTCTTGCTAACATCACTTTGTATCCATGTTCCTTGGACGGCAGGAATTAAAAATAATTTAAGATAAAAAAACACAATTACGTCCAGGTTGGAAAGAAACACTTGTTGCAATAACAGAGGTCGGTGACTAGAAAACATTCAAACTGTTTCCTTGTTCATGGACGATGACATTGGCTGGATTGAAAACAGTGCACACGCTGTGCTGGTCTGCGATTTGTAAAGTACCACTCATTGTCGTAATGTCCAAATTTACAGACTACCACACATACAACGTTCCTGGTTGGATCCGAATCAGTGAGTTGAAGTCATATGCAATGTTTTGATTCCATTCATTAAAAAATCCTGCTTAATTAAATTGTAATTGCGGTGTAAAGGTCTGATAAGGAAGTAAAGCTTTCTTTTCAAAGCCTGGACATGTTTTGTCTCGTCGTTTGAGTCTTAACCCCTTCACTGCCAGTGGACGCAGACTGTGTATCTGAAGTCTTTGTTAATTCAACGACAAGGAGTCTCGGCCTTTCAAGAAACATAGACACAAAGTGGTCTCAGCAAGAGGCATAGATCCTCATGAGCCCCCCTCCCCCTTTGGCCCATTCCAGTCGCCAAGCTAATAGAAAACTATATCTTAGGTCCACCCATCTCATAAAGCATGATAGAGGAAATAAAAAGTCATGTTTGTTCGTGTGATATTTTCTCGAAATCACTGGTTTGAGGTGGCATAATGCATCAATCAAAAATGTGTGTGCTGGTCTGTCATTGTGCACCTTACGGCCTGAAGCCGTAAGGTTCATAATGACATACCAACACACACATTACATTTTCCGGACCCAACACTGCTGTCTTACAGGCTAAGTGCTTGACTTATACCGAATTCCGCGGTACATATTCCATGTTATGATTTATTTTTCTCATGCCTTGATAGCAGCAATTTTTTTCAAAGGTCGGCAGTTAGTGGGTGTGGGGCCACTGGAGTCCACTGACACAGCACATAGCCTTGACCTTGACCAAAGCTACTACTGTGAATAATAAATATGCATGTAATTATGATCGTCACGCTTTCTGGCCGTTTAGTGGTTAACCACTTCACTGTTAGCGGTCGCTGAATGTTTCTGAAATCGCTCAATTCCAAACCAAAGTATCCTAGCCGTAGAAGGGGCACAGATAGAAAGTAGTGTCAGAAAGAGGCATAGATCCTCATGAGCCCCCGTGCTGCGGGGGCTCATGAGGATCTATGCCTCTTGCGGCTGGATCGTCGCGGTCACATTTTCTTGGCAGAGAACGGGTTAAGAAATGACTTTGACCTCGAGTTGTTTGGCGAGCGAGGTCAATTTGAAACGCTGTGGGGTGCTTGTTTTATTTCGCACAAAGTAGTGCAATTATATTAATAATCGTTATTATGATGAAAAAGGCTTAACCCATTCAGCCCTGACGCCCTACAGCAGGAGATGTGTCGACCATGATAATTCAAGGGCACTGCCATTGAATTATCATGGTCGATCCATCTCCTGCAACTGATGCCTAGTCATTAGATGACGCCTTCTAAATTTGGGAAATACGGCCGTTGTGGCTGAATGAGTTAAGGTATCATTAATTGCCTCTGAAATTTCCGCGGAATGCCGACATGGACTGTTGCTTCATGACGCATAAGTGTTGCTGTTGACTTGTAATGGGCAGGTATCCACGTTGCCTGAATCTTGGGCTTCAAGCCCGTCTTTCCACGGTATTTATTACTCATGAAAGTTTCGTTTGAAACGAACGACTCCCAACAGCAAACGAGAGCGAAATCACGGCGGACTGGCAACATTCCAAACATATCCAAGAGGCATGTGCCCGGAGATGTTTGGAGTGTTGTCAGTGCTTATGGTACATGCAAGTATATCCACTGTGATTTTGCTCTCTTGAGTTCGTCGAGTCGTGCGTTACAAACGATACCTCACTGTTGTCTGTTTCGCCTGAACGAAGTTAAATGCAAATAAACAATCATTTATTTGAATGAAATACTTGAACTAATGCCATCTGGAGGTCAGGGATGTTGGCTGATGCCTGACCTGCAGTTAGTTTGATTATCGCTCGGGTGCATGCGTGAGAGAAGTGTCATTCCTTGGGCCTCAGGAGACAGTTTACCAAATAAAAAGCCCCGCTGCTACGAGTGGTTTGCAAGGCTGAAATGTGTGGCTGCATTACTAGATCAACATTTTTAATCAGATACCCTTTTAACGTCAGACATGCACAGGAACTTGAAATAACCATGCACATATGAATGTTCTCCGTTGAATTTTTTTTTAATTAAAATTTAAAGGAAAAAATACTTTTTCGATCTGACGATGTATATAAGTGGATGTCAAACAGCAAGAGACATAGATTCTTATGAGTCCCTTGGGGCTCATGATAATCTATGCCTTGTGCAGAGGCCCTGTGGTATCTGGCTGAATTACTGTTTGCAGAATCCCTTCAATTCAGCTGTTCGTCGAATTAAACATGATGTCCAGTCCCTCACTTTTGTGAAGTCCCCTCTATTTGCAAGAAGCATAGATTATCATGAGCCCCTGCAGTCGCAGTGGCTCATGAGAATCTTTGTGTCTTGCCGACCAATTAAGATCCTGCTGCAGAAGTTCCTGAAATTGAATTTGTTACTCGGGGCTCTGCTGTATCTGGTGCCCACCAGAAAGACACGTCTCTGCTGTAGGAGAGGAGAAGCCGCGAATAACCTCTCACCTCCCGATAACAGTTTCTCCAGAAACGGTTGGCGCTGAAGTTCTTTAGTTAAATATGAAAGTTTCCCTCGACTCAAGAGAAGTTTGCATGGGTCCTGTCCTGTCGAGCCACACACGACATGTTATTCACTGTCGAAAACCTACCGAGCCTTCCTGAACCTAGGATGAAGAACGGAAACCCGAAACCTATCGTGCTTTGAAGAGAGTAGCGCAAGGAAGAAAGAAGCACGCTTAGAGAAGACAGTTGCAACACAATAAATTGTGTTGTAACTGTCTTTTCTAAGTGTGCTTCTTTCTTCCTTGGGTTATTTTTTTTATTGTGTTGTAACTGAATTTTCTAAGCAAACTTCTTGAATTCCTTGGGTTATTCTCTGCATTTTACACGCTTGGCAGTCACCTGTTTTGGGTCTGGATTCTTAATAGTTTCCACAGCAGAACTTTTACGCATCTACGAGGAATTGAGGATACACGACGGATTTCAATACTAACGTCATACTGGCACACTATATACGGAAGGAAAAGACAAGCTCTAATTAAATTTTGTTTGAAGCTGAATAGAATGAATCTACATTGGAGTATTGCGTTTCTGGTGCTTCCATGCGTTAATAAAAAAAAATTCTTAACATATCTGACTAAATCTATGTAATCATCATCATCATCATCATCATCATCATCGTCATCATCATCATCATACCGGTGATTATATATGCGCTTTACCTGATTCTGTGAATCTGCTCAAAGTGCTTCGAACTGAACCCGACACACACGCTCACGTGAAACACACGTACTCTATCTGAAGACAAACACAATAGAAGTCAATCACAGGACAATCGAAGGTGCGAAGGGTTAGCTCAGGTATTCAGGCTTCGTACTTCTGCATCGCTTGTATTTACAATTTATGAAGTGGCCTAAAACCGGTATAGGAATGGTAGGGGAGGAAGAGCCGGAGAAAGAACCCTCGACGGTCCCGAATTAGGCATAGATAGATAGATAGATAGATAGATAGATAGATAGATAGATAGATAGATAGATAGATAGATAGATAGATAGATAGATAGATAGATAGATAGATAGATAGATAGATAGATAGATAGATAGATAGATAGATAGATAGATAGAAAGATAGATAGATAGATAGATAGATAGATAGATAGATAGATAGATAGATAGATAGATAGATAGATAGATAGATAGATAGATAGATAGATAGATAGATAGATAGATAGATAGATAGATAGATAGATAGATAGATAGATAGATAGATAGACAGACAGACAGACAGACAGACAGTTATTAGGCATAGATAGATAGACAGATAGATAGATAGATAGATAGATAGATAGATAGATAGATAGATAGATAGATAGATAGATAGATAGATAGATAGATAGATAGATAGATAGATA
Source organism: Semisulcospira habei (assembly GCA_036245525.1). Lineage (NCBI taxonomy): Eukaryota > Metazoa > Mollusca > Gastropoda > Semisulcospiridae > Semisulcospira > Semisulcospira habei. Next base: position 53,399,336 of record BTPG01000008.1, read on the forward strand.
GATAGATAGATAGATAGATAGATAGATACTGTTTATTGCCATTTGCCTTAAGAAACATAAAGCATAGGAATGTGTGTTGGTATCGTTACAATTACAAACATCACAGTCAACAATAAGAAATAAGTAATACTCTATCACACAAACCCAAAGTCCTTCACACACTGTAAAAAAACTTTAAAACTAGACAACTAATATCACAAACCGATACGTGCACACTCAAACCCCTACGCCTCATCTACCACACACGCACAACGCACACGCATACTAATCTAGGAAGTCTAAATTAATTAAATGTATATGAGTCATTTAAAATGAAAACACTATATCTTAGAGTAAATATGTCACTAATTTTGTGATTACGGTTCACAAGAAGTCTTCGAGCCTATGTCGGCCGCAGTGGGCCCGCGCACGGCCGTGCGCGGGCCCACTGCGGCCGACATAGGTATAATAGCCTGTTTCTTACTGGTTTAAAGCTGAAGTTTTAAGAGTAAAATAAGTGCGTTTGGTCCCGGCCAGCACACTATTTCCAAGGACGACATAATGTAAATGACAGGCAGACGAACCCGCTGATGCCAGTTGTTGATCCTCCTCCCTCGCTCCACCCTCGTGTTCACAAAGTCAAAGAAAAAGTTTCAATCAGCACTGTGCATGTCCAAACACAATTTATCCGGATGAACACTGGGGAAGCCTTGACGGAGTCTTTGGCTCAAACTCTTATGTCTTGCTTTGTCTAAGAACTAGACACAGTTTTACATTTTTACCACCAAAAGTTGTATATTCTCATGAGCCCCTGCAGTTGTGAGCTACTATGCCTCTTTCATATTGAATCGGCTGATCTCCAAGAAATCTTTGCTTAAGTACAAATTCTGATATCTCCTTGTGGTTAAAGGGCATATATGTACATGGTCTACTAGGAAGAGGCATACATTCTCATGAGCCCCTGCTCACGAGACTCTTGCAGATGAACGGTCTGATCTCTATAAACACCTATGAAAAGCTATTTCACAATCACAGACTGCATCTCTGATGCCTTCGTGCGTTCAAGAAGAGCAGAGATACATGTACCTAGAAGCAAGAGGCGCACAGGGCCTCATGAGAATCTACGCCTCAGTCTTGCAAACAGGAAATGCTGACTGATGCAAAACAAAATATCGGATGGCATGTTTGATGGACAAAGACATTTGTTTCCAATTCTGATGAAGCCGCGCTGGAACCCGGGGTTTTTTTTTTTTTTCTCTCCTTCGTTGTAATTATTATGTAAATAGGTTGACCCATCAGTCGAGACTGAGGGCTGCACAGACTCTGTTCTGAAGTTGCCGGGGCTCTAGAGGTGTCTGTGTCTGTTCGATTTATGGAAGCGATGAACTGTCCTTCAATGACGGGAGAAACGACAATGTATCTCCTCATGGTCTTCATGCACATGTCCGCAGTCTTAGCCCCCCTCCCTGCCACTGTACGTACATTTGTGTTTCTGAAATCTGTGTTCATTCAACACCCAAAAGCCAAAACCGTGCGAAAAACTTGAATACACATTGGACTCAGCAAGAGGCATAGATCCTCATGGACCCCCGCTGTCGCGGAGGCTCATGAGGATCTATGTCTCTTGCAGTTGGATCGCGTTCGCTTTTTCTCAGCAGTAAAGGGGTTAAACTGAGCGAATATCATAAAAAGCGTACATTATAGTTCACGAAGAAATCATGTACTCTTATGGACCATGTTTTTATTAGATATGCACACTATACATAGATTAAATACAAAGTATACGCAATCTTTACAGAACACAACGTATGTAGGCTGTAGGTTGCGGGCCGTAAATTTAATTGTTCTAACGAGCGACCGCTCCTTTGAAGACATGCACTGCGCACGTAATTCTGCTGAGCATCCTTTCCCCAACAAGATGTGCGCGTCTAATCACAGTGTCTGCAGTTGTATTCTAACAGCTACCATCTGTCGAAACAATTTGGTATCTGAGGTTGGAGTGGGGGGCAAGGGGGAGGGGGGTGGGAGGGTGCAGGTGAGGTACGTGGTAGGGTGCTGGTCGAGTGGTGGTGGTTAGCGGGCATTACCGTTAATCCCATGCCTGCCATTGTTGTTTTTGAAATTGTTGTTCATTAAACCAACAAGCCCAAACCGCCCAAGAAACACGTATGCTTAGATAACTCATGAGCCTCCGCAGTAGAGGGAGCTCATGAGGATCTATGTCTCTTGCAGTTGGACTGTGTTCACGTTTTCTCGGCAGGGCGGACTGGATTAATGGGAGATGACAGGAAATTATTCCGCTCGTCTAGAATGTGTTACCCATTCGACTAGCAAAACTCAATGAATCATATTCTATTGAATGGAAGTTATTTGTTTCCGGGAGTCAGAGGGTTATTTTTGTTCAAATGGTGTTCGATGCCAGTCAGTGCTGCGTGAGGAACTGGACTGCAATATTAATATTAAACCGATTGCGAAGATAAAAGGCCACAACTTTGTAAAGTCTAACTGATACGCGCACATTCTTCATTCTGTCAAGAAAGCGTGTCTTCACATTTTGCCCAGGCAGAGAGAGAGAGAGAGAGAGAGAGAGAGAGAGAGAGAGAGAGAGAGAGAGAGAGAGAGAGAGAGAGAGAGAGAGAGAGAGAATGAATGAATGAATGAATGAAACTTTATTTTCCAAGGATAAAAGAATAGGTGCGCAGACCTGTTTTCATTCTTGTCCTTGCTACACACTACAAAACAAAATAACGTACACACACACGGCACACGCGCGCCGGTGTGCAATTGCCGCGTGCACAGGCTTGTGCCAGATTAGCTTGTAGCCTACAGGCGCCAAGCCAAGCCTGCACAACCCTCCACACACACACACACACACTGACACACACATACACACACATCAGTATATCATGTACACATACATTATATCACTTAAAACTATACTACAGCAAATATAAAAAGTATAAAGGATTTTGTACATAAA